>JAOBAY020073964.1:0-11463 GCA_025331085.2 Zoanthus sociatus | reverse complement strand
CAGTAGTCGAAGGGTTAATCAGCTTCCGGAGTCAGTGTCAGATTATAATTTTCGAATCGTAGACGTACCGAAATTGCGGGAAAACGTATCATGAATCGAATCGTGACAGAAATATCGCAATTCGATCGTATCGCGGTGAATCGTAACACCTCTACTTTATAGCCACAGTGCCCAATAACGTGGCTTCAAGTTAGCTACTAGCACGTTTGTGCTATCTATACTTGAGTTCATCTCTATAGCCATAATGCCCAATATAGTGGATTCAAGTTAGTTACTAGCACATTTGTGCTATCTATACTTCAGTTCATCTTTATATCCATAGTGCCCGATATAGTGGCTTCAAGTTAGCTACTAGCACGTTTGTGCTATCTATACTTGAGTTTATTTTTATAGCCATAGTGCCCAATATAGTGGCTTCAAGTTAGCTTCTAAAACGTTTGTACATTCTTCACTTGAGTTCACACTGCAAGGAAGGTGATTATCATGCATGATTATCATTAACATTGACAATTAGCCTTCTTTACAATTTTACCTAATCTCAAACACTGTCTCAAGAAACCTCCAGCGCTCATGTTTCTATTCGATTCAACACCACTAAACGCCAAGGAGCTTGTAAAGACTATCACATCCACCAGCGACATCAAACGGTTTAAGAATGAAAAACTGGTTTCCAATGTCATTCCACCACATGGTTCAATAACATCCTGGGTATAATCACGTGATGTGACTGACGACAGCAGAGGAAGAAGATCTCCGCAAGAGAAAATGATATTGTCAGCTAACACGGACACTAAGTGAGCTAGATTCCATAGATAAATAGAATTCTCTTTTGCATTTACAAAATCCATCACAGACTTTCGTGTATGGCTGTGGGAACAAAAAAAAAAAACAACACAAAAACTTTAACATGTCAACCAATTCCAATATAACAATTATTGAAATACAAAACTACGTTTTCGAGATGTACCTATTTCTCTTTTAAACCTATATATGAAGAAAATTACTTAATTATGATGACTATGAGCAGTGCAATTACTTTGTAACTTTATACAAAAGTGTGTAATTCTGTGCAGATATTTGTAATTTCGTGAGCAATCAAACTGCAGAAGTCTCTATGACAAAGCTGAAAACATGAATTGTCCGTGCACGTATTGTCACGTTGTTACTGTCACGTTTTGCTTTTTCATCGCCATTTTCTTAATAACTTCCTCGGGATATGATTATCATGTAATCAAACATTAAACTCGTTTATTATACTTATGGAGAAAAAGAGGACAGAGGACCTAATGGAGATGTTGGGATTGAAGGAAACACTGGTTCAGATGGCAAAAGGCGAATGGAGTGAGATGGTACGGGCATGTGTTAAAAAGGGATGATGGGCATGTTTTGAGAAAAGCATTGGAGTTTGAAGTGAAGGGAAAGAGGAAGCGAGGACGAACGAGGCGCTCTTTTAATTCCTAAAAAATGTATGTTCATCTAGAATTCATTTACTATATTAATACCATTTCATCTAAATAGTTGAATGATGCTAAAACAATGAACCTAACTAGTAATCATAACGCAAGATAGATTTGCAATGGTTTATTAGTTGGAAAATCCGAGAGACAAGACCTCTTAACAATAACTCTGCTAACACAATTACAAAAAAAGAATAACTCACCTGCGCCAGACCTGAATATCTGCCTCGATTGCAAACATCAGATCTCCTAATAACCTCTGATGGACTGGTGACCACAGAAACTCAGGAATATGCACATGAGCTTTAAAATTCTGAGCTGGGTCAGCGGATGCTGTTGCACCCTGACTTGAACTAGTCGAGCCTTCTCCAGACGCTTCCGTGTCTTTTGGAGCTTGAGCTTTTGGAGACTGACAAGCCGTTTCAGGTTTGTTATTGGATGAGGTATCACCACTGTTAAGACTAACAGTACTAGAATGTTCAGCTTCTGTTCCTTCATTGGATTCTTTTAGCTCCGTAGAAGCAATATTGTTACCAATTATTGAACTTTTTACAGACAAACTTAAATCGGTAGATTCATCTTTAGCTTTCATCTCTGCAAATAGTTCTGTCCCTGATTTTAATGATGGGTCCGATCCGCTTTTTTCGCTTTTAAGTTCAGGTGAAACAGTTCTTGCCTCTTCGCCAGGCACCGTTTTCGTATTGTTAGAAACGTCCTCGGCATCAGAAACAATTATCTGCGCAGTAGAAACACTCTCTTTTACGTAGCTTTCCTCTTCATCAGATTTATCAGCGGGTTTAAGGCTCTCGCGTTTTGACGGAAAACTTATCTGTGTAGTAGAAACACTGTCTTTTACGTAGCTTTGCTCTTCATCAGATTTATTGGCGGGTTTAACGCTCTCGCGTTTTGACGTAAAACTTACATCACCCGAACTTTCAGAATCTAAATTTGACACATTTTTTGTCACTACACTTTGATTTGCGTCAACTTTGTCAGTTCGTAATTTGTTTAAGTTGTCAGAATCATTTACATTTTGTTCTTTCCCATTTATATCATATTCGCTTGAACAGACCACTTTTATTTTTTCTGCTACTTCATCCCCTCTCAAATTTGACACCACACCGGTTGCACCTCGATCTGCTTGCTCTGCGTTAGGAGTACTTGGGAGCTTTTCTGGAATTTCAATCGATTTCTCGTCATTGTCTTTGCTGGAATTTTCTCCATAAGGTAGTGATTTAATTCTGGTATTTTCAGAAGTTAATTTTTCAATTTCAGTTTCTTCCGGTATAGTTTGGTGAGCCTTTGATTGCAGAAGTGCTACGAAAAACTTCTTCCTATCTCCATCATTTCCACCTGTGGGCGACTTTGCCCTCGGAGGAGATGGAGGTGAAGTAGAAGGAGTTTGGTCGTTTTGTGGTTTGGTTGTCGTGTCCATTGTTTTATGAGGACTTGAAGAGTTCGTCTTTGGAGGAGATGCAGGATAAGGAGAATGCGTTTCTTCCCTAATGGCAGATCCAGTTTGTTCGTTTTGTGGTTTATTTGCCGTATCCTTCGTTGTTTTATCAGGACTTGAAGAGTTCGCAGAGGGCGATTCTTCCCTGATGGCAGATCCAGTTTGCTCGTTTTGTGGTTTAGTTGTCGTATCCTTCATTGTTTTATCAGGACTTGAAGAGTTCGCAGGAGAAGGCGTTTCTTCCTTGATGGCAGATCCAGTTTGCTCGTTTTGTGGTTTAGTTGTCGTATCCTTCGTTGTTTTATCAGGACTTGAAGAGTTCGCAGGAGAAGGCGTTTCTTCCCTGGTGGCAGATCCAGTTTGCTCATTCTGTAGTTTATTTGCCGTGTTCTTTGTTGTTTTATGAGGACTTGGAGATTTGGAGGAAGAAACCTTAGTTTTATCGCCACTTTTCCTTTCTTTAGATCGAACAACCTATCAGAATACAAACAATAATAATAAAAAAAAAAGATTCTGTTCTGTACTATTTAGCACAGAAACAGCTTATGCTAAATGTTTGCCCAAAACTGATAACCATGACTACGAAAAACGTGGAATAAATAATTTGTAAAAAATTGAAAACAATAAAACAGCAAACCAGCAGCAGCTCATTTGGAATGTAACTCAACAATAGCAGGAAATTAACTATTCAAAATCTTGCCAGTAGAGACTGTAGCAGCTGGAAATTACAAGCCTTACTGCGATTTTACTCAGTCGAAATATAACAGAAACAAAACAAATACGCATTCAGGTGGTGCTCAGGAAAAGCAATTGTCGAGTTGCTATGGCAGAAATGCACGAAAGTAAGCCACAATCTCTCCAATGCTAGGTGCAGACTACTGGCATAGCAATCAACAGGGAAACCATCTAATTAACAATTAGACCTCGAGGACGGATGGACTACAAGTTATCAGCCCATAAGGCTGATAGGCCCTGAGAGGCCCATGTAGGCCGAATGGGTTATTCAAACTCATAGTTCTCGAGGTCAAGCGGTCTAATTGTTTTAGTATAAACCTACTAATCAGTCAAAAAAGGATGTACAATTTAAATTATCGATGAATCCTCTGATATTGTAGCAAAACGAAGATTATCTATTTTCTACTCGAAGGCTATGACAAATAGACCTCTAGTAGAGTAGCCAATCAGAATGCAGGATGCTTGTTAAACCGTTATAGGTTTATGCTATGTGAAGTTTTGATCAACTTTAGGTAGGCCCGAATGCAAACAAAGGGCGGGCATGATTGATGCAGTTGGTAATATCTTTGCCTTCCAATTAAAAGGTCCCCGGTTCGATGCCGGCATCTCCCCAGATTTGAATATTAGGGACTTTAAGATGCGAGGACGGCAGCGACGACGGGAATGGCAAAAAACAATAGCCTTAATTAATGAATACAATAGTTGCACGCTGGAATGTGGTGAGCTGGCCACCTGCTCGCCGTCGTCTTCACTGATACACCCCGAAAAGCTCACTTTTGAGGTTCTGTGAACAACGTGAACGTCAAACAACAAAATTTGACAGTCCTTGTTTGCCTTCGAGAATGAACCTTTTACCATTTACTGTTCGAGAATCTTTTGCAAAGTCTAAACGGAAAATTTATCGATAATCTAAAACGGAAAAACTAATCGAGAAATAATATTTTTCACAGCTGCCGTCGTCTTTGCTTCCGTCCTCGTTTCTTAAAGTCCCTATTTGTCCCATCCAGGGGGGATCAAAGAATATGCTCTCCTTAACACCAAGGAAACCGGAGATAAGTGCTGGCTCCATGTACCATTTTGATTTGCACTGAGTAAACAACATTGTAATTCTTATACTGAGTATATATATTTATAGTGAGTAAAAAATAACGTTCTTCACATTCAATGTTTACTTGGAGTAACCACAGGCGTCTAAAAAGCACCTTTTACTATGATTTCTGCTTGTCCAAAGAAAAATTTAAACAACAGACGAAAATAATTTGAACAAAACCTGTTTGGCTGCTGAATCACTTTTTAAAACAAAACTATGCTTCATGCATGAAATACTTACTCGACCGTGGAGTATGGCAAGAGTATCTACCCAAATCCTCCAGCCTTCTCTCTCCTGCTGCATGCCGTGGTGAAGCAAAATGCGAAACAGTGAAAACACAGCATCTGTCACTTTCTGTTCCTCTGAAATAGAGACAAAATAAATGAGATAAAATTGTAAGAAAATAATACAAAATACTGCCATAGGTTGATAACTGCAAAGATGAATATTCATTGCAGTGGACTTCAAAGCGTCTGGTATTTAAACTATTAAACAAAGGTGACTGCAAACTGTCAGGGTTGTCAATGAGATTTGAATGGAAGTTGGAGGAGATACTCTGAAGGTAGACAGCACCTTTTATTTCATCTATTTTTTTTCCTTAAAGCGTTACTGTTTTTTACCCACTTATTTCAGCAACGGACGTGGTTGGCGCAGTTGGTAAGATCTTTGCTTTCCAACCACAAGGTCCCGAGTTCGATCCCGGCAGTTTGCAGAGATTCGAATATTTGTGTGACCTTTTTTTCCGCCTAAGCCAAGTCAGCTTTCCATCCTTCCAGGGTAGGTAAATGAGTACGGGCATTTGCTGGGAGCTAACCTGCAATGGATTAGTGTCCCGTCCAGGGGGAGTCAAAGACTCTCATCCGCTTAACACTACAGAAACCGGAAATAAGCACCGGCCCCATGGGCCACTAGGCTCGTAAAGGATTTAGCCTAGCTTTTTTATTTCAGCCAATATCCAGTACTGGAAAACGTTCAAGTAACAAGTGATATTGCTGGTCGTCAAGGCTTATGGACAACCCTGACTGTTCAAAAATTAAAACAATCAAAAGTTTTGAGCTTTTGCCGGTCAATAGCATCTTGAGAGATCTAGAAGAACATAAAATATGTTTCAAAGCATCGCAGGCCCATACGCAGAAATTTTGCTGGGGGAGTGCGAACGAGATTTTTGGGGACCGACACCACCAGACATGACGTCATTTTATCACAAGTTTCATATTTTCAGGACAGCACAAAAATAATAAAGTTCTGTATTTTTGCTAAGCTGACACACTAGATTTGACACATTAGATTATATTCTAATTCATTATTGAGACTGTTTTACAGGTAAATAAGAGTGCTTTTAAATATGCTTTGATGATCATTTTCCATGGAAAATTTTGATTTTTTATTCATTACTTTTACAAACGTGTAGACTTTGTGGACCTTTACGACCGTTGGGGGGGGGGGGGGGAAGGGGTCCATGCGCACCCCTCCTGCGTACGGGACTGGGATCGTGCATAAGCATTAAAGATGAGACAGAGGCTGAAGACAAGCTGCATGGAGGCTCATGGGAAAAAGAGATGAGGTTAGGTGAACTATGGAAGCTGGGCCACAAGTATTAAAGGTTGAGCAATTACGCTGAAAGCTCTCTACGTTACGAAACTATAGCCTTAACTCAATTGTAAAGATGAGATCAGAAAACCGAACAACTTATTTTTCTAATGATGTTCAACTGCTTAAACCTTAAACTGCTGTTGTTCTGTTCACATTGTTGCACCTATACTTTTTGTCCTTTGCCTACCTGTTATTATTATTACCTTAAGTCATCCCACATCTTTTTGGGGGACAAAAATACTTAAAAAAACATTTGCAGGTTTCGTACACCATCAGAATTTCAAAACTCTAGCACTTCTTTATAATTATTCATCCATAGAAAGTCTTGCCCAGAAGACGTTCAAAAAACTGTTTTATGTCATTAGGCAGAATTGTTGGACATCTGACGCCATATTTGAAAGGCTGAATAATATTTGGATTCAATAAAGGCGATATTTTGAGCGCACAAAGACAGAAATAAGCACAATCGAGCTCACAAACTGAACAAAGAAGTTAAATGCTTTAAATCAACAAGTTTTTAATTTGATGCTGACACTGATGTTTTAGCACTAACTGATGAACAAAAACACTGAAGTATTCTAATTCTGACAAGAAAATTACAGCAAGTGTATCTTTTCTTTACAACATCAACCGAGATTTAAAAATAAAATGTAAGACTTTTACTTTGCTGTTTTCAAAATAAGTTTTTATAGAGTTTCATGGCTAGATTTAAATAATAGAGATTTTCCATGAATTACTAGGAAATTCTGAAACATGCTCAGGAATTTCCAAGATTTGTAAGGCTCTAGAAAAATCAAAGGAAACAAAAACCGCATGAATATTTTCACAAACAGCGGAAAACATAATTTAGAAGAACACAATCAAAGCAACTGTCCATGAGACAAAACTCGCATCTCAAATCTGCCGTCTGCGCGCTTTCATATATTTGCATTACATCCTGGTGCACTGAACTTACAGTAATATATCTTTGACAAACCGGATTTTTAAACAAAGAGGTTGAACACCCACTCCGTACAAACTGTGCATACACACAAGTTCTACGCAATGCTCTTATAAAGATTCTAATACACACGCAGAAGCTTACCTTTACTTCTTGGCTCCATATAAGCCAAGGAAAACAGCCAATCTTGCCAACAGGACAGCTGTAGTAAGCAACTGTGGAGTTGAATAGAGAAAAAATATTTTTTAAGAAGTATTCAACCAAAATACTTACTTTGCACCAAATTATTGGCATCATCGGGATTTGCTGCTTGGTTTAATTTTAACGTGCGTAGGTACATATTTTTTGAGTTCTTAAGTAAAAGTCCATTTTTGGTTTATTGTTAAACCATTGATTTTCACAAACTAGGACACCGGCTGAAAATCTAGAACATGGTCATAAACTTTAATGGAGCTTTTAAAGACACAAAAGATATAGCCATTCTATGTTTTCAGTGACAAAATTAGCTTTCCAAATGTTAATACGATTGACTAAAATTTATGAAAAGTGAAACTTTTACTCGCTCAACAAACAGCTAGTGTATATAACAGCATTCCGGTTTTCTTCCTTCAAGCAACTTTACCAAGAGCTTTGCAAGCCATCTTGCTTGATAATATAAATTTTATACCACAACCATTCCCTGATGATGCCGTAAATCGGCGAAATATCGGGTAGTTCTTATAAAAAACTTAAGAACTTTAAACTTTTTTATATTCATTTTTGCTTCAAATACTTATTAATTTTATATTTTTAATGCACGAATGTCTTCATGTAATCAATAGGCCTCTGTCACTCGACCGATCGATCATTAAACTTTTGTAGCTAAGGGCCTTCTCTTTTGCAGTCCGCCGAGAGAAGCCTAGGTTTTATTCAAACACGTTTGAAATCAATTCGCAATAAGTCAGATATTTTACAACTAGGAGTAATCACAGATTAATGGGAGTGCTGTGACGTGGTTGGCGCAGTTGGTAAGATCTCTGCTTTCCAACCACAAGGTCGCCAGTTCAATCCCGGCAGTTTGCCAGATTCGAACATTTGTGTGACCTTTTTTTCCGCCTAAGCCAACTCAGCTTTCCATCCTTCTGGGGTAGGTAAATGAGTACCAGCGTCTGCTGAAAGCTAACCTGCAATGGATTAGTGTCCCGTCCAGGGGAGTCAAAGACTCTCACCCGCTTAACATTACAGAAACCGGAGATAAGCGCCGGCTTCATGGGCTACTAGGCTCGAAAAGGATTTAGTTTTTTTAGCTGCGAGTGTTGCACTGATCTTCCAGAGTTTTCTTGGAATCCCTTAAACATACCACATATTCACAAGATTGCTTCATTTGCTTTATATTTTTGGTGCCAGTGTATAGTAGTATATCAAGTAATTTAAACATGAGAAGAACATCAGCATTTAAACAAATAACATGTAAATCGTATCTAAAGCGTTCGACCGTGTCGGGTGTCGCAGGTGCATCGTCGTTTCCCTTACTGTCGCCATTCGGGCTGCGTCGGTTGAGTGCACTCCCAGTCACGAAGTCAAGACCAGCGTACGAGATCTCAAATAAGCCTGGAATATGGGAGCTGTTCGATTCGCAATAATTAAGTAATTATTGCCCAAAACACCGGAGAATCAAGGAGAGAAACAATAGAAATAATTTTATGGGCTCGCATGTTTCAATCAGATAATTCATCCATCTTTTATTCTTCACCATCCGTCAAATTTGACAAACTTAATTACCATGCGCACAATATTTATAATTTGTAACATAACATCGCTTGACTTTCGAAAACTGAAATTCACAAGTCTACAAAAACAATTCGTTCTTAGCCGAGGCGGGCTAAAGCGCTTAAATATTTTAAAGCACAACATATTTCATGCCTTGGCTAAGAACCACTTTTTGATTTTGCTTTCGTGTTCTTCTTTTAGGATTTTTCAAAACATTTCAATATATTTCAAAGAACGCCATTTAAAAAAATTCGAATGAATTTCAAATACAGTTTTTATGTGATACTGCTGTTAACTAATTTAAGGAATAAAACATCGTTTTATCTCTGTTCCTGATAAAAGTTTTGGAATTAATTTATAAAATCTAACGGTATTAAAAGGCTCCCACAATTTATGAGGCTATAGGGCAAATTATGAAATTTTCACCTTCGATTTTCTTTGTTGTGGTTGAGCAAAAGAACCAAATCAGAGAGAAAGTATCGCTTTAAGTCCACTGGGCCATTTTCCTGAGCTTTCTCCTCTGCTTCCTTAAAGCTCGACTGCCTTCGAATTTGCCGCTTGTCGGCTTCTTCGTCATTATCGTGCAGGATCTGAACAATAACTGATGCCAATGCTGGATATAAAAAGACAAGTAAAATGTTTGTAAACTACAGACAGTTAATGATGATTTATATCAATCTTATTATCTTATATTAAAATATTTTAAAATCGCCTGTTACAAAGTTTTAATTGATTTAGTGTTAAAACATACAAAAAAAATACCACGGGATATATTTCGGGACAACAGGACATTACTTATTTAAATCACTAATCCTGTGCATTCCCGTATGGGACGTTTTTTGCACTGCTTAATCGACGAAATACGTGACAACGGGTCAACGGGATCGAATCGCGCGATTGACTCGTGACCATGTTAAAATAATACTGGACGGTACTGTAACAACAACACTAATAATAATAACGGAAACTGTTTTGCTTTAATGCAGTTTACTGTACAATCATAAACTTCCCTGCTTAGAGGTTGTTTACAATTATCTACTTGAAGGAAATATGATAAACAGGTACAACCAGATTTTACATTAACAATAAATAAGGCAAGAAAAAATGAAATATGATTAATATATAGGTTATACTTTCATGTTATTAGTTCTTCAGTTCTGGACTGCACCATTCTTTACTCGAAACCTCCTGCTAAAAAATATGTAGTATGTTGTCCTAATTTTGCAATACTCATATTTCGAATAACATACTTTTGCTATTTATCATCAAAACCCAAACTGTAACTATGGTAACAGAATCTGATGATTAACTGCCAAATGTACACCTGAGCTGGGTAACCTGGCGAATGTAACTATATTTTAGACTGATTATGCAGAACTTTTGTTAGGTCTCTGTATTTCTCTTTATTTCTTGACTGAATTGTTTTCTAAGATTGATTCGAAGTAAACTGATAGTTCAAGCACAAAATGCAGTTATCTGGAGTGGTTAACAAAAGGTCTGGACGAAGGCTTTGACCAGTTATGACTGATGGACTTAAGAAACTTCCAAAATCAAAATATAATGCAGTACTTTTGACTGCTTAAAGGGATTTAGCAAGAAATAGAGAATGGAGTGCATGTCTCAAAGTAAATCTAACCTAGGAAAGATAGGTTTGACAGCCAGCTAACACACAAAGAAGGGTTTCAGGGAATAAACAGAATGAGCAAACAGCTGTCGAAAAAAATTTCCATTTTGCAAGTTTTTTTTTTCTTTTATAAAACCTTTAGTTCTCCATTTGAACAATGACAACTTTATCGAATGTGAGATTACAGACTGATTAATTCGCACAATTTACTTTCAGTATCAAAATTATCTTTATAAGATGATTTATACAGACTCTTCACGTTCAGGAACTATGGGTTAGACCCTCGTTATAAGAAAGGTGTGGGCGAGTGGCTATCTTTAACTTGGTTGCTTAATTTACAACTCAGTAACGAATGCCATACAGGGTAGGCACATTCCAATGAAGGCCAGATACGGTAGCTATATACTGCTCTACGGTTGTTAGCAGGTACACCAACCTGTTTCAAAGTTCGTGGCACGTAGACATTTGCTTTACTTGGAACATACGTAATCGATGTGATATGACCACTTAAAATCAGATGGTATCTGATATGCTGGACCATTTTGAGAGGTTTCCTTTTCAAAAGGTAACACTTTACAAATAAAAAATGCTGCACGAGAGTTTATATAGTTAAATCACTTTATTACGGTATAGCTTGTATTGCAGAAAGCAACCATTTACTTATGGATGCTGGGGTTTCTTATCTCAGTAGTCAACAAGGACCTATCAAAGGGGTAAAGTTTCACATATCTCTTGAACAAGCAGTAGGGTTCGTGCTGGGGTGAGTAAACAAAATTTAAGGACTTTTTAAGGAGTTTTTAAGGACCAAAAAACAATTTTTAA
>JAOBAY020073953.1:0-11466 GCA_025331085.2 Zoanthus sociatus | reverse complement strand
ATTTCTCGGAGCCGTCGTCGTTCGCTTTCCCGTCCTCGTTGCAACTATTAAGGCTCATTTCGGCCAACATGTGTTAAACACCATATTTGCTATTGTAACATAACACGTTTAGAAAAAATAAAAAAGAATTTTTTTTTTATATTTCAAAATACCAGTTTAAAACTGATTTCAATAGAACAGCTCTTAAACAGTTTAAATGCAAATAACGAATTTATGAAAAGTCTTAAAGTTGTTTACATTGAATTCCTTAATATTTGTATTCGCCATTAGTTTTCCTGTTTTTTGTTCATATCCCGTTGTAGTTTCAATGCTTTTCCCTCTTTGTACTTTTTGTATTGTGATTTGCGGTTATTTCCGCCTTTTACCGTCTTTTTTTGTTCACTTCCGGTCATTTCCGCTCTTTACCACTTTTCTTTCCGCTATTTCCGCATTTTCGCTATTTCCGCATTTCCTCTATTTCCCCTTTTTCCGTTCCACGTTTTACCGCGACCCGAATTCTTGTGGTACTTACTATATTTGTTACATAGTCATAAATCAGACTGCACTTCTTCCGTAAAATCAGAATTACCCTCCAATTAAAACCATTTTAAACTATTAGACAAAAAATATGTCGATCGATTTTAAGAAGCACAAGAGTAGACTAATTAAATTTGGCGCCAAATTCGTGTTTTACTTAGTGGTCAAATAATAATTGTAAACAAAAACAACAAAAATCAAAAGCATAAAATATAATCATGAAGTATTGTTCATTTATAGTGAACTTTAAGATGTTAACATGGTACAGCATCTTACCGAGAAATTGGTTATTATCAGTCTGAGGTATATTTAAATCACAGCTAGTTTCTGATGAGGCTTCTGGTCGTATAGTTGATATCGAGCTTTTCTTGGGCTTATTGACCTCTTTAGGAGGGTTTTTTGCTCTTTTCTCGGCTCTCGCTCCTCGAGCTGCAGCAGCAGAAGCACTTTTGATGTTTGAATGCTCCATGTTTAGAGTGGGTGCCCAATCTATGTTGTTGATATCGTAGAAATTCGATGGTTTGCCTAAATGAGTGAAAAGTCACGAAAAATTGTTCTTGGGTTTTATCCTCCAAAACTTCTAACTCAATGCCCAGACTTTCAACCACTTACCTGAAACGAAATGTAAACTGCAAACTCGTGTAGTCTCTGCTTTTTTTTCGGTCAAATCTTTGTCGGATCTACATATAATAATTTTTTGAACCATCTTTTCCGTCTCTCGGTGCACAATCGATTAGTTTCCGCTCCTTGGTGCTCTATGATCTTCGGAATTCGAAAAAAACTGACTATTCTTTTTTCTCGAATACTATTATTACTACACCCCACAACTCCGCACAGAGTTGGCATGATAAGAATTCTTTAAAACTAATTAAAAAGGTTTTTGTATCCTTTGTATATCCTCCAAGTTGGCCGACTTCCGGTTTAGCATGCATAAATAATTAGTTGTGACGTAAAGTGCAAATCATTAATAGAAATCATCGCGTGAAAATACAATTTCTACATTTATGAAATTCTTAGTTTTGAAATATTTCAAATCATTAAAATGTATCTGAATAAAAAGGTATGTTGCCAAAATTTGTAGCAACTACGAGGCATCTCAAAACCAACACGCCGTTATTTGAAAAATCTAGTGGTAGTTAATAAAACATGGAACCACCAAAACCACCCAAAACCACCTACAACCACGCATAACCACCCCCAATCTACCTAAAACCACCTACCGCAAAAGCTACAAGGTTTTGGGTGGTTTGGGGGTGGTTTTAGGTGCTTTTGGATGGTTTCGGATGGTTTTGAGTGGTTCCATGTTTTATTAACTACCAAAATCTAGTTTTCACTTGGACTGACAAAGCTCGATCGCAGAAGTGTATCGTATTTTGAAGAATCTCCAAAACTCTTTCGAAACAACTATTTGACACGTGGGCAGAAACTTTTTCCTGGTTATTGATACGAAAGAGTACAAATTAATTGTTAAACAATGATAACTCACCTTCTAATTCCACTGTTTGTAGCCGCGAAGGACCGAACCACATGGAAAATTGTAGCCTCGATAGTAGGCTCATCGGTGGACCCAAAAATGTCCGAGCTGCCGAGTGTACCCGATGATTCAACGCGACACTCAATAGGAAATTCACTCTTTCACTCACTCTTTCAACGCGGTGACATAGTGGGTAGAAGTCTCCACACACTTTACCCACAAAAAATGAATTTTTCCGCGTTATGAAAATAAGCGGAAAAATATTCTCTCGATGCTATGTCTATCATGGGAATTGTTGGTGGTATATTAAGGAATGTCAAGGTTATCTTTTCATCTTGGCGTTTCGTAACCGTCGAGAGTCACTTACTTAATATTGTTAATTTTTCTCTATTTTACTGTGCGATGTCCGAAGATTTGAAAACTTTGCTCGACACTCAAAAAGAAGCCATCCTCTCTTCTGTAAACGAAAGAATTAGTGGCTTAATAACGAATTATACAATTTGTAATCCACAAATACTAGTTAAGATAATAGTATTTTGCAGAATTATTATTCTATTTACAATTCAGACATTGTGGATTGCATTTTGCAAAAACTTTACGCTACTAGCACATTGTGCAATCTAATTGCAACAGAAGTGTACACCATCTCTGTGCATATAACCATATGAGTTGAAATCTCACATGTACATTCTTCTGTTCGCAAGATCCTTCCCATGCATGTACCATCATGTGTGTGCAATTGCACGCATTTCATGAAATGACTGAAAAATTGAATTTTGTCTCAACGTGTAAAAATAACAAAATAATGTTTCTTTAAAAACAACCAAATCCACGACAAAAATAGTAAAATACTTTTGCTCCCCCTTTCAATGTTGTTCGGTACAGATATGCTCACAACTGAACGATTGCTGTTGAAATTAATCAACATTGTGTTGGGGAGAGGGGGTGTTTCACTTCTTTTTGTTGGGGATTGTAGTTTTTAACTGTCTAATGCATAATCTGCTGATGAAATAACATAACTTTTGATCAATTTTACCCTTTAGCAAATTTGATGTTGCTCTTTTACTGGAATCTTGAGACACATGGTCGGACGTGGTTGGCACAGTTGGTAGGATCTCTGCTTCCAACCTCAAGATCCCAAGTTCGATCCTGGCAGTTTGCTGGGATTCGAATATTTGTGTAATCTTCTTTTACGCCTAAGCCAACTCAGCTTTCCATCCTTCTGGGGTAGGTGAATGGGTACCAGCATCTGCTGGGAGCTAACCGGCGATAGATTAGTGTCCCGTCCAGGGGGAGTCAATGACTCTCATCCGCTTAACACTACAGAAATCGGACATAAGAGCTGGCTCCATGGGCCACTAGGCTTGCTTATGAGACATTTACTATAGTACACAAAATAAAAAGGCAAATCACTTACTTTGGTCTCACTCTCTCTAACAAGGAAATCTCCATTTTCCCCCTGTTTACTCAAAAGTGTTTCACTATCTGTTCTGGAGATTTTCCCCCAGAACCAAGCCTGGTTGGAAAAGGATTGTGCAGGACCAGTGCTAGTTGAAATCTTACGAGTAATGACGCGTTTCGATGCAGATCCAGTGTGGTCAGATTTGTTTCGAGGGGCATGCTGTGTTGGTTGAGGAAAGGCGACATCTGATGTTTTCACTAAAGGAACATTGTCATCCAAAATTTTTACATAATTCTTAGGAACAAGTCCTGTAGTTCCATCACTTTTTCTTGCCTTCCACCACTCGGGGTCAGTTTCTGGTTGCTCAATGATTTGCAGTTGCTCATCTTTATCAAAGTTCATTTCCTCTGCAGACTGTGACTGGTACCTATATAATGTTATGACATTGCATATTACTTCAGGTTTGATTTCCTCGGCTTTCAACTCTTCTGCATAGTTTGACGGGAACCAACCAGTTTTTCCATTTATTTGACCTTTCCACCATCCATCTCCTTCCTTCTCCAAAACAAGAATTTTCTCATTTCTTTTTAGTTCAATTTCGTCATCTCGCACAGGTTTGTAAGCAAACTTTGCAAGTGCAACACACTTTACTTTACTACCACTGCCGGGAGATCCAAAAATATCTTCTGGTGTACAGTACTCTGATGGGCCATTTGTCGAGTCACTAGGCTTTTTTCCACTTGCACCAAAAATGTTTTTCCAGGATTTTTTTGATCTCAAAGACTCAACTCTCTTGATGTAGTTTGATGGCACATAACCTTCATGCTGCCTCTCATTTTTCACCCTCCACCAAGACTCAGAGTCATCTAAAATCACAAGCTTTTCATTCTTTTTGATTGTAAGTTCCTCATCTTGCTGAGCTTTGTAGTCATAAATAGCAAGTGCAAAGCTTGACTCCTCACTCATAACTGCAAATTTAGTTTAACTGCAACATGAAATGAAATCTCTGAATTAAAAAATAACAAATTATCACTACATATAAACTTAACAACTTTAATAACTTGCATTTTTAAGATATAGTATCAAAATTTTTGTTTTTCAACAAAGTTTTTACCATCTAAAGACCACAGATTGCTGGTACCAATACAAAGCATGAAATTTTCAACTCTCATAGTTCAAAAGAATGTCACACAGGTCCCCAAAGCCTTGTTTTTGTGCAAGTCAAATGCAAGGGATGCACAAACACACACAAAGTCAAATTGCAATGGATGCACAAACATTTCTTGTGTTTTTCTAACATCCTAAGTGGTTTCTCAGCCTATAAAACACAGAAACGTGATGTCACTTACTTTTAGTATAATGCTTTTGCACAACAACTGATAACTGATTGTACAATCAGAGCATGTACTATGAAGCTGTTGAGGGCAAAGAGAAGCAAGGTCACTTGTTAAAAAGGTGGAAGAATCGGTAAAGTGAGAGGTTGGAAGAATTCATGGGTTTGAGGGAGCAGGATACAAAGGATAGCAGGGTACGAAATTAAGATTTTTGTCAACCAGCCCAGTTGGATTTATTTAACTGGCCCAGACCAGTTTTCAGCCGGCTAAACAAGAAATTAACCGGCCCAGGTCAAAAACAAGAATGATAAATATACAATAATACAAACATTATTAAATAAAACTAGTGTTAATGCAGTGCCCTGCCATGAATTAGCATTGTATGCACTGCTGAAGAAGCATAGTCATGTAGAGTAGACTATCTTGCGGTTAAAATGATAAAAACATTAACGTTATGCAGTATCCTGCTACGAATGAGCTTTGCAAACTCGAGCCATGATCTACCAGTTTTCCACTTCTCGTCCCAGCCACGTGTTCTGGTTTTCTCGTAGTCTCTCGTTGACACTTATTGCTTCTTGGACGAAGGAAGTGGATGTTCACTTGTCCCACTGTCATCACTTGATGAAGTTGCTGATGCATTGGCAGTGCAGGGGTTTTTAAGCTTGTTTGTCCTCTTGGGAATCTTGACTTGCCGGATTACAAACCTGTCCATGATGCCGGCAAGTGGCAAGTCCGGCAATACGTGGTTTGCAAACATGTCAGCGGACATGACCGCAGGAAGAATTATTACGCAAACGTAATGACAACACGAATTTGATCTACAGACAGTCTTAAGTGATTTCCTGACAAGCATGGAATTGAGAATCGAAAACAAGCTTCAAGACTAATTTTAACAATAGAGGAGCTCACAATTTTGTGTGACATTTCCCTGGGATTTTAACCGGCCCTTTTTGGCCGGCTATCTGTGATTTTACAACAATTTTACCGGCCCATGGTCAAAATAACCGGCTTTTGCCGGCTTTTCCCCCCTAATTTCGCACCCTGGATAGACAGAGATGGAGGAGGGGGAGCATGGCCACCGACTCCCAACAAAGGGAATGATGGTGTTGGCAAAGACGAAAAAGCATGTACAATGACTTTGTTACAGGGGTTTCAATAATAGCTGGGTAGCGAGTACTTCTAACCGCTTGCATCCAGCCAATTACCCACTTGGAGCAAAAACATGAAACAATAAAGCAGGAAAAAAAGCCTGAAAATGCATGAAAATGCATCTGTGAGGGTCTAGAGCTCCGGCAAAGATACCCGCCTGTTACTCTTAGGTACCCACTTGTGCAAAAACTTATTGAAACCCCTGTTATTGTATAAATGTGAATAAAAATCAGGAATATTTCTATCAGTTTTATGTTTTTTAAAGTTTTATTGAAATGTGATTTCTACAAACGCTGCCTGGTTATTTGTACTTTTTATAGTTACTGTAATTATTATTTATATTATTATCATAATATTTTCATAGTGTTCATGAAACTTTCATTTCCCTTTCAGCAGTTTAATTTATATTAGTATAAACCTACAGTACTAACAGTCTAACAAACATCCTACACTTTGATTGGCTATTCTACTAGAGGTCTATTTGTAACAGCCTATTAGTAGAGAAAAGATGGCAGATCAAAAGAGTAGAGCCCCGTTTTGATATAACATCAGGCCAATTTCATTGATAATTAAATTTGTACATCCTTTTTTGACGATTAGTTTGGTAATACTAAATCAATTATACCTCTCAGCCTCATGAACTATGAGTTTGAATAGCCCATTGTACAGCAGAATTGAGTGAAACGATCTTTAGTTGTAATAAATAGTAAATCGATGGAGTTGTCAAGGTTTCATTTTTACAAAATAAACATGTTTTAAAGAAATTCCAAACATGGCACTATTTCCAAGAATCTATATACCACAAGCACGTCAAATTGATATTTTGGTACGTGATTGAAAATCACACGCGTAACAGATCGAAAATCAAAAATTTAAAATTAAAACTGATTAGTAAATGAGAAATGATAAATGCAAGAAAAATGTTTCCATATACATTTCAATTTTTCTATTACGATCTGTGATAGGCTTAAAGTTAAAACCAGAATTACGTAAACCATTAAGATCCTGAAACTTCAGCTTCCGTTTTCAAATGGAGGACGGAATGCAGTCAAACGCAAATTTCTAAATACATAAACCGTATACATGTATATACAAAAAATATATATACAAAACCAGTCATTGGAAAGACGAGATTTTCAAATAACTCACATGAAGAAATTTTTTATGATTAATATTAACATACGACAGTAGTTGTTTGTAAATTGGCCGTTTCAAACACAATGACATCAACTGAATATCGGAAGTACAGCAACATGCTTAGTTGAATCTCCTCCGACTCCTGTAGGAAGTATAAAATTTTATTTTACAAACATCTTATGCGATGAATCTTGATTTCAAGTAAAATTGAGCAAGTCACAAATTTTCTGTAAACGATTTTCCCAGTTTATAAAAATGTATCGTCCAAATATCTTCTTACTTTCCTTTTCATGCTGCAATAAATTTTTTTTCAGAAGGGGCAACGATTTGCTAATGAGCTTTCTAACCGAAACTGGTGTTTTGTTTTACACCAACGACAAAAAGTTGCCAAACGTATGTTTCCTTCAATAAGTCACAGTATGGGATTTCATTGTCTGAAAAGAAAGCTTAAGTATGACATATCAACGTGCTAACAAACACAAGTACTTACCTTCAGCAACCTAGGACGCGACGTTTAGAACACTGAACATTAAGAATTATTCGTTTTCGAAACTTAAACTGAACTTCTTTCCCTTTCAAGCAATATTTTTGCTTTAAATTTACTTCTACGACTGTACTTTGTCTAAATTTTCGAAATATTTGCCTTATTGCAGCCTAATTCTTTACTTTTCGATAACAACTTAAAACAATTCCCAACTGAAGTGATATTTCTTACATGATGGCGCACGGCTGCCCAGTTCCTTCTACACCCACGCTGTTCACGTGATAAGGCACCAATCTCTCTCGGTCTACCGGAAACAATATAAAACATGAACGAACCGGAACAGGAAGTTAGTAGTAGCTGTCGCCAAAGTTACGCTGAAATGAATGTCTTTTGTTTTTTTTAAAAAAAAAAAAGTAAAAAAAAATCAAGTTAACAAAAGTTACGCTATAGATACGGAAATAACTGTTGAATCTATTCGCTTCTGTAAGTGTAATGAATGGCTTTTGACAATACAAGTTACGCTGAAATCGAGATTTTTGCTCTGGATCTCGTACCAGATTATTTATTCCTACAACTTGCACCCGTACCATACATACACATACATACATAATTATTGTTCATGTCGATAAGCACGCAACAACTGCGTACACAGACCGTTACAATACAAAAGTTGGAAGTGAGTCTGCGAAAATATAATATTCTAAAAGATTGCAAATTACAAATTAAAAGTTAGAACGAACTAACCAGAAAGAAATAACAGTAAATAGAAATAATTTTAAATAGGCATTAATCCGTATTATTGCTAATACTTGGGTCAAATATTGTGAAGAAATCGTATGGAAACGAATGATCCCTTTCCTGTTTACATTAACTATGGTTCCATACCGTATACTGGCATTACATACGATGTCTTTCTGTTCTGGTATTTGACTGTGTGCCTTTGCAACGTAACAATAATAATTTGTCAAAAAAATTTCTTCATTAACCGATGGTTCTAACGAGCACATGATGGTGTCATGCAAATCCGTCACGCCCAACGTGAATGACGTGAGAACTCGGCGACATTATATTATATATTAGCTTTTACACACAAACTTAAAATCTTATTTTTCATAGTATATATATTTTAACGAATATACTATTTTTTCGATATAAAAAAATATTTAGAAAAACATTAAAATATAAGAAATAGCAGAAATAAAACATGAATTTTCCGGACGACTTGTCACCATCCAAGACAGTATCATACTATCAAATGTATATGCTATTTAAGGGTATAATATATAGTTACTAAATGAAAGTGGTTTGTTTACAAAAACACCCACGTGCTGGTGATACAATGAACGAGAAAGAGATTACCTTATGGAAAGCACGCGCGTATGGGATTTCCCCTGACTAGTGATATTTCTGATACAAAATCAACGCGCACGAAAAATCCCGTACAAAGTGCCTTCCATGCTGTAATTTCGTTTATCTTATAATACATACTGAGGTTTTGTTTTTATTTATTCACCTTTAAACTGATTCGCTTTCGTCAGAAAAAAATATCACAAAAACTATCAACCTGTAATGTGTTAATAAAAATTCAAAACTCAAACATTCTTAATCTCAATGAAAAAACGAAAGTTATCATCAGCTATAAAATGTGTCCAATATTAACAATTAGCAAATATCTTCAGTAATACCAACAAAGTCACGAGTTTATCAGTTGTGCCGGTAGACTGTTATCGTTTTCAGATGAATTAAAAGCTCTTTGTCCTCAATAACATATCTAGATCTATTACGATACTTGCAGGCTTTCAAGTGCCATTTTTTAAAGCTGCAAATTAGCCCTTTCGAAGTTGTCGCCATTTTTTTTTCTAACACTGACGTGACTACAATAAATTCACTTTAACCCCTCCATTGTACTATGTTCTTTAATTAACATTATCTTTTGTTTCATTTTCAGTTGATATGCTATGTGCACCTTGAATTGGTAATTTTGAAGGCATGAGCCATGCCGAAACATGTAAATGCAATCTGGATCTTCATTAAGGTTTTAACTAATTTACTGCTTCTCGGTGCAAATTTACTGTATAGCCATTTAGTTTGCTGGTCAGTGGTATTTCCTCGACTTTTTTTCGCTTCATTTTTGGCTCTCAGAAACTCGGTGGTCAGCAAACTAACATATATTTATGTTTCAGAGAATTTGTTGTTTAGTACTCCTCGGTAAACTTTTCGATAGGTTTGTTTAGCGACACAAATCTACTTGGTTTTTCAACCATCCTAGCGAGTTGAAAACTTCTTCTAGGCTCTTGAAAATTTTGCGATAAAATTACAAAAGAAAGGTGCTTTGTGACTCGACGAAACGCTCATTCGGCATGTGCGAGAAAATAGTTCTGCTTCTCTGATTGCAATTGGCTAAAAAAGTGCGAGCTGGATTTTCTTATAAATCTCAGTTGTTTCTATTGAATATTATGCACAGTGCGAAGCAAAACAGAGTGCATTAAGCATGCATCATTTAAGAACAATTATACTGAAGTTCATTGTGTTGCCAGTGGGTTTATTTTGTAACAAATCACGAACTGAAAGTAACTAACCCTTTTATAATGCAATCCGATTCACGCTGCATTGCAAGGCGCTCTATTAACGGACTTGAAGCAAGAGTTTAAATTAACAAGAATCTTTATATTAAATAAGTATATCATTGAAATGGCACAAGTTCAAATAAAATAAAATAGAATAAAATAGAAATCACAAAAAGTTGTACGTGAAAAAATTGAGATTGAAAAATACGCGCATCTACTGCTCAGGACCCAGGCTACGAAGTATGTCAATACAACATCATTATAGAGTGACACACTCGGGGGATACTCCCAATAAAATAGCAAAAGGGTGAGAAACTTACTAGGCCCCTTGAAAGGAAGAGATGTTTTGAAGAGGATGCAGAAAGCAGTGCTGAGCAAAGCCTGAATATTGCAAGAACTTAATTTTAAAGTTGTGTATTCAGTACTGGAAGATGATTTCAATGGAAGTTTTGAAAGACACAAGCATTTTATTATTTAGAAGTAGAGAGAGGTTGGAATTGGGTAATATTAATTAATCAAAGACGAAAAAAGCTAATAGTACCGTAATTAGAGTTAAGAGACATTTTTAAAGTTAATTTTGAGATCTTTAAAATCATCGAAGTGCAGGCAAACGTTAACGAAAATTCTGCTGATGTCGGATCAATGAATGATATAATTCTGTGGGATGCCTGTGACAGGCCACGGTGAGGTTTTCCAGGGTTCCTTTTTGTGTCTACTGCGCATGCGCAGGTAGACACTAAGACAGAAAAAAAGTTTGTTAACTTGTCGATGTGCAATCACTAATCAGTAACTTATCCGTAATGCCGAGGAGAGTCGGTTAAGCCAGTTCCGACCGATCACATGTGAAATCCAACGAGCGACCCACATGTGCTTAATCCGTGTTACCAAGGAGCCGGCCTTTCACGCGTTTAATTTCGAACAATCAAAAGAGAAATTGCACAAAGGACTCACGTGCGTTAGAGTGTGTGGGTTCTGCAAGCTTGTGTTTTCGACAATATTCTTTAGTCAAAAAATGTAACGCAAAACAAGGACTTCTTGTTGTAGTTTCTCCTACTTAAAAGCAACATGCAGCAAAAAAGGGCAGTAGACACATTACGCTTTGCGTACCTTTGCTTTATCGTCGACGCAATCGACAAATTTGACAACTTCGTGAATTGATTGATTGACAATGAAATGCACGTCAAAGCTGTACCTATTTTTATTGGGTTAAACTTGCAAACGCGTGCATGCAAGGTAACATAACTTTGACAGGAGTAAAAGTACTGGAATTTCCAAACATTATTCTGGGTCTTCTGCAATAGACCATTCTACAGTTCCTGAGAGGTAACCAAGCACGAAACTGAGGCTTAGGGTGACCTGACACAGTTAGAGAAGTGGAAATTCTTTCTTATAATTATTTCAAC
>JAOBAY020073943.1:0-11466 GCA_025331085.2 Zoanthus sociatus | reverse complement strand
CAATTTTTTACCTGATTTTTTTAAATAATGTTTTATTTTTTTTTTAATAATAGTATTTGTTTGCCTTCCTCTTGCAGTCCCTACCGCTTTAAATTGGGGTCATATGGCTTTTCCTGCCCTTCTTGCTCAAGCCAAGCCATGATACGGCCCTAATGCAGCAATTTTCTATAGATTTGTTAAGAAATAGTGCGTGGTACTTTATGAATCACACAGATATTCAAATACTCCAAATTTGGCGTATTTTACGCTAAAAATTCATCAGTGACTCCAAAAAATTGCAATAGCGAGTCACTTTGACTCCAGAGAGGAATTCAGAAATGTTCAACAGAATTTTATTTTCTGCCGGGCAAAATCTTAAAAAAATGTTATACTGTATCCGTAATGAAGCAATAAAAATGGAAGGTCCTGGCATTCCTGCAACAACATTCCTATGTGAAACAAACTTTGTCCGTAAAATTGTACATATGTTCTATGCTGTTATCTAAGGAAATGTTTGCATTAAGGTACACTTCTTGGTTTTTTTGAACATGTAGTGTTTTATTTGTTATGTTCCTTGTCCTCACACTCTCAAAAATGACTCAAAAATTTTTGGACAAGGAGTTAAAGTGACCTCAAAGAGAAATAGAAGTTTGTAATCCCTGCTTATTCACATGATGTATATTCCAGAAACAGTGGTTGTTCTATTACAACAGGAAGATCAGCGCTTCCTTGGCGGATCACTGGCATGGTTTGCGTGAGGATCAAAAACAGCCGTACAAGGACAAAGCTAGAGAACTGATGCGTAAGATCAAAGAAGACTATCCCAACTACAAGTACTACGACTCCAGTAAGAAGAGACAGATTGCGGGAGAGGAACTAGTCAGTTGCAGCCCCAGTAAGACTGTAAAGTATGTTGCCGTATGTGATCCTTGGTTAACCAAACAAAGCTAATTAGATCTGCTGCTTTAATTTTGAAGCTGTACTTCTTTTTTTTGATTCATAAGGCAACTCAAGGTTAGACTTTTAAAGGGGACTTTGTCACGCTATTTTACCATTTTTCTAAAATCCCAAATATGACTTGCCGTCAAATGAATTTCAAAGATCCAGGTTTGTTATTTAAGACTATATTTACTCTGTTTCATGTCTTTGTTGCTGCGGATGGCAAGGATGGAAAGGGATTGAAACTTGAAAAATTTAGGCTAACGTTTCAAGTTTTAACGGCTATCTCAAAAGAAAATGGCAATAAACTACTTATGGGTCGCGCTTTTTTAAAAGATTTCATTAGATAGTCTCCTCACAATTTATCAGCAACCGTTTTATGCATAGGAAAAACCAATAAGTAACGATTTTACCAAAAAAAAGTGGACCCAAAACAAAATCGTCATAAAATTGCCCCTTTAACTATAGTGTCAGAAGCTGACGTTTCGATCGTTAGCCAAACGTGTATTTCGCAAACGACGAGATAACTCTCGAAGTATCGGCTCTTACCCCACCAAACGTTTATGTTTTAAATACTCGGAAACTCAGTACAGTGGTACCTCTTTTAACTGCCTGAAAGATTTATTTTTCACAACTAAGTTACATTTATTAGCTCAACTTAAAAGATCAGTTTTCAAAGAGCAAGACTATCATACGTTTGATTGTGAAACAAAAAATATATATATTTATCTTCAAGAAACCTACGGCAGTTCTAATCGCCAATGTAGTTAGAAATATCGAGGTAAGTATATCGTATTTTTCTCATTGTTCCGAGAAATGAATGGGAGTACTTATATCCTTGTCAAAAGGGGCTTCTATTTTAACTTAAAATAGCAGGTTAATACGTGAATTAGAAAAAAAAAATTCGAAGTTCTTTAGTAACTATTAAACGAAGATTGGTTAGATGACATCTGTTCTTTGTTTTTTTTACACAGAATTGGAAGTCACAGTTTACGAGCAAGGTGAGTGATTGAAGGAGATAAAAAAAATCATAGTTGTGAGATATGAAGAGGACGGTTGCATGAAGAGAGTAAGTAATAAGAAAGTGTTGAGGAGAATCGGTGGAAAGTGGTACTTAAAGATATTATCTAGAAAAGAGAATTGACAGCCATGTTTTAAGATCAGACGGTTTGCTGCATGACACGATAGAAGGAAGGGTGGAAGGGGCTAGCTCCCAGCAAATGCTGATACTCATTTACCAACCCCGTAAGGGAAGGTCACAGACGGCCAGCATCGAACTGGGGACCTTGTGGCTGGAAAGCAGAGATCTTACCAACTGCGCCAACCACGTCCGCCTACACTGCAGTATAAATATAGGTATATTGTGCTTTCGTTTGGCTAAATCTGAACAATTTGATATCCTAGGAGCAAGACTCGGCGTTATGGTACAGACTTTGAAGTTCCGCAGCAGTGTAAGTTATAACTTGTGAATGTAATTCATTATATGCTGTTCCGGCTTCCACAGGCGATATTTGTCTAGATTTTGTAACTTTATTATATGGTACAGGTTTTTCAAAATTTTGGTAAAGTAAAGGACATACTTCTGAAATCACCGGATGTTAAAGGTTTTGGCTATTCCTGGGGGGCTGGACCGGGAGCAGATATCCCAAGGAATTTTTAAAACAAAACACGGACAATACGGCATGTAAGCTTCCAATGAAATTCAAGATTTGTGCAAGCTTTGCGATTGGCTGAATTAAGGTTGGGGTGAGTTTTATCTTACCTTTCGTTAGCTCACATTTCATGGTAAGCGTACATGCCCTACTAACCCAGAACTCAGAAACGCGGTTTGCAGTGTTTCTTAACTCAAGAAGCGTTTCCCATGTAAATAAAGGTTCACTGAAACTCTTTCTAAAATTCTTAATGAAACAGAAAGTTTCAGGGAGAGGAGAGAATGACAACAACAAAACGTCCAGTTTAGGCTGATTTGAAGAGTTTAGATATGTTCATGAGGTGTATATGCTACAGTAAAAAGAGTTCTCGAATGTTGGTATCAAAGTACAGGGCATGAAATGGGAAAGGACCTCGCTAAACGTCGAGCCTCCGGTCTCAAACGAAAAACCCTGATGGGAGTGATGGTAGCAGGAATCTTTCACTCGAACAATGAATTGTGTGGTATAAGAAAAGGTAGTGTTCAAGACTTCAAACAAACCAAACTTATGGCCATTGAACTGTCTTTTGTGGTTTTTATAGATGAATAACTGGCATAGGGACGAAAAAACCCAAACATTACTAAGAATGAGTACTATGTTTATTGGAGTGAAAATGCAAAACTGGTAGCTTTTATTTTTGATGCTGTTTTATTAGCTCATTTTCATTAAAGCAAATTTTGGTTAGAAAAGGTTCTCTCTTTTACTCTCGAAACGTATTTTTTTCGTTTTTGGTTAAATTTATTTTTTGGAAATTTTCTTCAATTTGTTTTGTTTAAAATTGATCGAAATAGAAAAAAAAATGATTATTTTTTTCATGCATCAAGCCCTGCGACCCTATAACATTTTCAAGTAAATGCCTTTTGTACGTGACAGTATATCGATCAAGCTAAGCCGAATCTTTACAGCTAAGAGGCAAGTGGACCATGGAGCCAGCGCTTATCTCCAGTTTCTGTAGTGTTAAGCGGATGAGAGTCTTTCACTCCCCCTGCACGGGACAATCCATCGCAGATTAGCTTTCAGTGGATGCGGTTACTCATTCACCTACACCGGAAGGAATGAAAGCAGAGTTAGTTTAAGCGGAAAATAAGTTAGAACCAATATCCGAGTTTCGCCAGAGCGGGGGATCGAACTGGGGAACTAGTGGTCGGAAAGCAGAGTTAACACCAACTGCGACAGCCACGCCCGCACGTGGCGATCAATAGTGGTATGAAAAGAACAGTGAAACTTAGATTGTGGAGATCTGAAAGGATTGAGGTTGGGGAAGGCTTTAAACCGAAAAATCTTTTTTTTCATTTGCATCTGGATAAGCCTATATTGTTATTCCCTAGGGTGCTTTCGTTTGGGTCTATTCCGGAATAGGAATACATTTTGGAACAATCTGGATTTTCTGGAATATTATTTACCAAACGAACAGTTATTCCAGGTAATCCATGTATTCTTAAATGCGCGCGGTAATTTTCACTTCGAGTCAGCGGATTTCTGTATCTCGGGAGAAGGCAGTACAGCAGATTTGGCGTTTTCTTTGCTGTCGAGCCGGTTGTCCGCAAATTTTGATGTTGTTGTTGCTATTGCATTCCACTTTAGTGTACTTGAAGTCACTATTCTGGATTTTTTCGGAAATTCGCATATCAGGAATAGAATAAGCGAAAGAGTATTCCAAGTAATCTGAAATCAGAATAGGTGCCAAACGAACGACTCCTAAGCCTTGTAACCCGATATTTTGGTATGTGAGTAATAGAATTCTTTTGTTTCAAACAGTTAATCCTGGTGTGAGAAAGAAGCTGCAAACACAATTCTCGGCATTGTTTTCTGGTGATGAACCACCGCGGCACGAAATGATGACTGATGAACTTCAGGACAACTCCGCGCTCAGTTACCACACCCGGCAACTGCCTGTGACATCTCTGAGTTCTTGTCCAGTACCCCAGTTAGACAGCGGAGCTGATCAAGAGCAGAAGGAGGATATTGAACAGAGATCAGTTGTTAACTGGATACAGTGTGACGGATGCGGGACTTGGAGAATGCTGCCTGATTTCATATCACTCAGTAACTTGCCAGAACAGTGGTAAGTCACCCGGATAAGCTCACACTTTTTAAAATAATTCCGATGGAAATGTAGTTCAATTGACATCAGTCATGATTTATACAAAATTTAGAATCCCGCTAATACGTACGGTTGATCAAGACCTTTTTTAAACGAATTGTCTACGGTTATCTTACCCGATTACTTCAGCTTAAATGTGATGTTTACTTATAGAGGCGGCGTAAAATGATTAATGAAGTGTAGCATTTATTAAGTGTTTTTACTCGGAATGTCTTTTAAGAGAAATAAAATTTCCAATGTACATGCTTTCATAGTAAAACTACGTCATGTCCCCAGAAAGCTTCGACGGCCATGAAACTGTTTTAAAGCCGACGTCATAACTTCAAATCACTGTGAAGTGAAGTTATACTAAGGACGGAATTATTTCGGATATAGTTTTCTGCAAGTTGATTGATGTTTCTCCAGAATAATTCCATAAAATTGAAGCAAAGAAATTTGAGAAAAAGCAATGCAAATACAGTGTGTATTTCTTCTCTAACTTTTTTTCGTTGCCGGTCTTGACTTCAGAAAGAGCAATGTGGCGTCTTCCATTGCAATGGATTTGCTTTTCTAGGGACGTGATGTAGTTTTACTATATGAGAACATATATGTTAGTCTTGTCATTATCTTTTTTTTAAAATATAGCCTTTCTTTGTCTTGATATTCATGGATTGTCTAATTCAGTATACTTGTATGAAACGTTTACATCCGCCTATTCTTTTTTTTTACGTAAAGGTATTGTTGCAAAACCGATGAAGTACCGCCACAGCAGGTATGCAACTCAGAAACTCTTCTCCCGAATACATCATGATTTATTATATACATAATACATTGCATATATTTTGGCGGACGTGCATTGGCGCAGTTGGTAAGATCTCTGCTTTCCAACCACAAGATCCCTAGTTCGATTCCGGCAGTTTTCAGAAATTCGAATATTTGTGTGACCTTTTTTCCGCCTAAGCCAACTCAGCTTTCCGTCCTTCCGGGGTAGGTAAATGAGTACCTGTGTTTGCTGAAAGTTAACGTACGATGGATTAGTGTCCCGTCCAGGGGGAGTCAAAGAGTCTCATCCGCTTAACACTACAGAATCTGGAGATAAGCGTCGGCTTCATTGGCCACTAGGCTCGTACTGAAGGATTTAGCTTAGTTTGCATACATTTGTATGGGTAATCACAAGACTTTGAGTTCAGATTGGAAACACTTTGCACGAGATGATCGAGTTTTCAAAAGGTATCAAAATTGCACGAGCTTAAAGGGTGAAAGCAGTTTGAGCTTTTTGAAAAACTGATATAAGTGCAAATTTATTTCCAAATTGAATGAGAATGTTCGCGTGATTATCTATTTGGCTTTTAATAACATAACACATGCAATTTCAGAGCATGTTCCGTTGTATACTCTGGCAAAACTCTATCAACAAAACATACTGAAAGACTTTAAACTTTGCACATGGATCACGGCACAATAACAAGAGATTTTATTGTTTCTTTCCAAACCCTAATGTTTATTATACAGCCAGAATCTCGTCCTTGTTCAGGGCCGGCCAGGATTTTTGAGTATACGGTATTTCGGGGTATTTAGTATTACGTATACGGTATTTTAATGCTCAAAATTGGGTAAGTTGGACTAAATATTTTGGATATAAAGTATGTCATGTTTTATCAAATTTTGCTATTTTACATGGACTTAATTTTTTTTTGGATATATTGGATGTTTCTTTTCGGGTATATTGATATTCCACAACCCCCCTTTCCCCTCCCCCCCTCCTTCCTCCCCCAACATCCCTTCCTCTTGCTTCCCTCATTCCCTGTTGCCACTATTGACAAATTTAGTAACAGAAACAAATTTTCCATTTACAAACAGAACAGAGCCGCATTTCTGGACAAAAACAGACATGAAGGAGCAAAACAGTGCAGGACATCAGGTGTAGCTTGGGCGGGTGTCGCCGGGAAATGCCGTCGAACTTATGGCATGAACAGGAAAAGCCAGTGGTGTCGGAAATGTCAGTAAGTAAGATTGCATAGTGGCTGGATGCATATTGAGGTTACGTACTGTCCACCATACTCTTTATTTCATTTCTTTGACACTTGGTAAGTAGAGCTGTATCTTCAACTTGTAGAATTCTTTATGTGATGTCATCTCATATTTTTTAAGTTTTTATTTTATTGTGGCCGTTCATTACAAATCGCCTCTCGTGGTTAGTATTTTAACTATAAATTTTATCGTTAGCGTATTCAATGGCGTTACGAATCAACTTATTGAATAAGTGAAGTTCCTTTTCAAATAAGTAAAATTTCAGTCTCACCTTGCCCATGGGCAAGTTGAAAATAATAAGAGATTATTAACCAATTGCAAGGTCTGTATGGAAAAAATATCAGACTGTGGCAGTGTGTTTCTTAAGGCCGGTACACCGGTAAATTGTACCGACGTTGCCCGACGGCTGTACCACCTTTCCCCATCAAAGGCGTCTTGTAACTTTATAATGTTACTGGACACAAGATACGTGAGCCTTCGGCGCTTGATGACTTCGTACCCAGTCCAGGTGTACCGGCTTTTCCACTTAGTGTACTCCACTTCCCAAGCCTTAAGAAACACACTGTGTGGTCTTGACAGTACGGACCGAGCGCGAGATCTGTATGGATAAATATCAGACCGAGGTCTTGACAGTACGGACCGAGCGCGAGGTCTGTATGGAAAAATATCAGACCGAGGTCTTGACAGTACGGACCGAGCGTGAGGTATGTATGGAAAAGTATCAGACCGAGGTCTTGACAGTACGGACGGAGAGTAGCGAGGTTCGTACAAAAAAGACTGACGTCTGATATTTTTACATACAGACTAAGTAAGCGAGGTTAATAAATCGTTTATTATGTGACTTTTTTACCTTTGGTAATTTATCCTATACCTACGTTTACGGAAATTATCGAAAATATCAGACAGTTTTCGGAAATCGAATGAATAAATTTCTTGAAATTCAGTTTAATAAAATAATTGAGATTGCTACGTTTCAAAGGGTCATCGCTTCATCTTCAGGCAAAAATAAAGTAATGTTGAACTTGATACAAGTCATTATAAATTCTCTCAGAGTTATTCAAATTAGTTTTCGGAAAGTTTTGGAAAGGTTTAAAAACTGTTTCTTATGTATTTTTGGATTTTTAAAAATTCAAAAGAAACAAAAACATTTTTCTCTTCATTGGCACTTTAATAATAAAAGTAAAAGCGATAAAATGATGAGGATGATAACAAAAACACAACATTCACAGATGAAAAAACGCCAAGATGATCAACCTACCAGTAGGACAAGGACCAACCACACAGTCCTGTGTGGATTTGTAGTCTAAGGTATAGGGCCATAGAGGTTTGTGGATAAACTCTATCGATGACAATGTTGAGTCATACAGAAACCCTCCGTCTTTTAACACTTTGTATTCCGGGTTTCCTCCCGGTTGAAGATAAGGCGCACTAAACCCCTTGACGTCACCGCTGGCGACATTACCCCATTTTCTGAGAATCTCTCTTTGGCCATCAATTTCTTTCTTCAGGTCACTGTAATTAGCTTTCGCCCACCAAGATATCGGTAACCGCCTGCAAGATACATGCCAAAATATTACATGGATGTGCACGGAGATACACAGACTTTATTGTCTAAATGGAAAGATTTTTCAGGATTGAGCTCGTTGAACGTGATAGATATTTGCAATCTGAGTACAAAACTCAAATTTCCAAGAGCCCACGAAGTTTTTGTCTGCAAGATAGTTCATAATGAAGTATTACTATGAATGACTGTTCCACTGCATGCTATTATGACAACGGATTTCAAACATTTTCCCATGAAAATACTCTATTAATATACACGCATTTTTTATAAGAACAACTTTATAAGAACAATGAACCTCAGATTGGCCGAAAATAAAGAACGATTTAAGACCAATTGTAAAGTTGTAAAAAGCACAAAACACTAGGAAAGGCGACACCCAGGCGCTCAAAATTTTCTTTTTAATTTTCATAATATTTGTATTTGATATGCCATTAAGACTCACTAATAGTTGTATATTTTTGAGTTAGTGGGAAGGTCTGCTACCAACGTGACATTAGTTAATTACTAAAACACAGAGGCACTATTATTTATGGCAGATTTAAGGGGTAATGTCTGCTACCAACGTGGCCTTAGTTAATGATTACTAACACTCAGGCTCACTATTATTTATGGTAGATTTAAGGGGTAATGTCTGCTGTCAACATGGCAAGCTAATACACAAGGTCACAATAACTTATTTCAACCACAGGCAATAACCCTAGGATTTACAATAAAAACCCAGCGTAGAGAAAGAAAGAAAAGAAATAGCTTTGTACAGCAGGAAAATGTTGATTCGCAAAGGATTGCTTGCAAGCCTGCAAAGGATCTCCGGGACTGCCAGCAAGCTGAAAAGTATGCCCGACCTTATTTGTTCATTTGAGCATAACGATGATAAATCTGTATCAGACAGCTCGCTTAAAAACTGTTATGCATGAAAGTTATGGAGTGAATCTAATTCTTGCGTTGATAATATACACGAAAAAATTACTCAATTCTGATTGGCTGAGAAAGGAGTGCAGCTCTTCTGTAACACGAGTGCAAAATGTGTAACACGAGTGCAAACTTGTAACACGAGTGCAAATTACAAATGCTTTCTAATTGGCTAAAAATACAAAAGAAACCAACAAGAACCAATCAGATTAGATTGCTTCCTCTCTTGTCGCCCTACGGGCTTGTGCACTTTTGCTGGTCTTTGAAAATTTTACTCGTGCTTATTTATTCCAAACTGCACGGGAAATCATGTGATTACCAATACTAATTGAGTATAACGGAAGATAACAAAAAAAAAAATTATTTAAGTTACCGGCTATATTTAAGATTTGGTACGTGATTCATTTGAAAATCCGGAAAATTCCTATGATCAGCTCACCTATTTTAATAACAAAAGGTATGCAAAGCGCACATGTGTCTACTGCCTGTTTTTGCTGCATGTTGCTTTTATGTGGGGGGAAACTGCAACAAGAAGTCCATATTTTGTGTTAATTTATTTGACTAAAGAATACTGTAGAAAACACAAGCTTAGAGAACCCACACACTCTCACGTTCACACACGTGAGTCCTTCGTGCGATTTCTCTTTTTGATTGGTCGAAATTAAACGCGTGACCAACTCCTTAGCATCACGGACCACTTATCGATTAGCGATTGCATATCGACAAGTTAACAAACTTTTTTTCCGTCTTAGTGTCTACCTGTGTATGCGCAGTAGACACAAAAATGCATAAAAATTAGAGCTATGTTCACATAGCAAAAAGGAAATGGTAACCTAAAATTTTAAAGAAATTCAAAGTCATAAAATTTTTAATTTGTACTTTTTTGCCCCGATTCAACAATGAGTTCAACTCTTCAAGTTATGTAAATATCCATATTTGGTAAACCGCTTGCGCAATAATTCCAATTTCTCACTAATTTATGGATAAAAATAAAAACCCAAAAGCGATTTTAAGACTGGTTTACCAAATGGGCAACTCATTAATTTCTTAGGCTAGTTTATGATAAATTTAAGGAAATAACCATTCGATTTTTGAGGGGAAGGCGGAAGACCTTGAATAAAAAAAATCCTGCAACCGAACAAAAAATGGAAAAAATGGAAAAACTGGTGTAGCATACGGTTGAGAAAAAAAATTCCTTCAAGGAGAGCACTTAAACAAACAAATTCCAATATTGAAAAAAAAACCTTGCTGGACAGTTTAGCAAATACTTCTTTCTACCAAAGTGACATACCTTGAAATCGTGTTATCAGCAATCTCATGACGCTGATGATAAAGGGTCTGTACCATGGAGTAATCTGTATATTCGTGAGACACAAAAAAGGTTGCACTAATGTTACACCCGTTGGGGTTTTTAAGTTTTCCATCAAACAGGCTCTGAAAATGTTTCCAATACTGCGACGTAACGCCTCCTTCAAAACCCATCAGAATAATTTGCGGTGTTTCACTTAGACCAAGTCCTCCTGGAATTTCGGTGCCACTGCAAAAGCAGTCCGGAAGCTTGCAAACCTTCGGATTGCAAGGTTTCGCTTGTGACTTCACCTTTACAATAACAGCCGCAGAGAACAGCAAAAGCACCTTTAGCATGGCCATCTTGATCAAAGTGAAAGAAAGGTCTCGACTGCAATCTTAAGTTCTATTTTAGACTCTTAGATATGCTGCATTGAGTTTTGGGCAAATGACAGCTGAGATCACGAGTGCACAAAAATAATTTCCTGTTTTCCTAGTGCAGAGCTCTCATATGTCACGCATCGGACGCATCGCGACAATTTAAAGCGTCTTAAAATTCTTAGCTCTCGGCAGTGAAAATCGGCAGAGATATCTAACTTGTCATTGTTCAGCGAAAGCACGTTGGACATTTAACAATTCGCCGAAGTCGAAGTGAATATCTGGCGAATATTCACCACCTAGATATTCACTGATCCTAAGGCAAAAAATTGTTTTAGTAAAATTACATAGGGTTTTTTGTTGTTGTTGTGTGAAAATGTTTTATTTATTTTTGTTATTTACTCAGTCGCACGTATCGACATATAAAACATTACCACCCGTGTTTTATCTTTCATTAACCCTTTAAGCCCTAAACACGTCAAGTGACACATGTTAAATTCCCCCAACAAAACCACGTACCTTTAATACAAGCAGCTTGGGAGAATTTCATTTTTCATCTTGTACAAAATATTGTACCCAATGAAATCCTAAATTCTCAATACTAA
>JAOBAY020073932.1:0-11467 GCA_025331085.2 Zoanthus sociatus | reverse complement strand
ATGCAAGTGCGGCCTAATACTACTGGAGTGTGTTTAGCTTACGACATAAGGCTCAGATCAACTGAATAATACCAAATGTGAAGCATATTTGAAAAAACAAGCCAAACACAAATCAATATATGTTGTTCAGTAGTATGTTATAAAGAATAAACAATTCTCAGAAAAATTGGTATATGCCCCGAATTTCAACTAAAACACTTTTACTTTTGAAACTCTATATTTGCATTTCCATTATTTCTATTTCCAGCCTCAACCTGAATTTGTTCTTTTAAAAATTGTTCTTAGTTTTTGGCCAATCTAAGCTTCATTGTTCTTATAAAATTGTTCTTATTATAAAAAAGCGTGTATCTTAAAACTAATTAAAGTAAATTTTAAGACATTTTAGATGTTGAATTTTAGATGTAGGAGTTTCCCCAAAGCACATAAACAACGATATTTATGAAATCTATTTGGGGATCATGAAATAAGACAAGGAGAACTCGGAAAAAATCCGAGTTCCAGATGGGATTTGAACCCTCGTCCCTTTTAGTAGGCTCAAATCCCATCTGGGGCTCAGATTTTTTCCGAGTTCTCCTCGTCTTTATTTCATGATATTAATATTGTTCCATGTTTAATATTTGGGAATCCATCCTGAATTTATGCGACAATGGCTTACAGATAACCTCATATTTATGTTTTGTAACTCTACAGATAACCTCATATTTATGTCTTGTAATAAATTTAGAAATTAAAATGCTCTATCGAACACTCACTTAGATATAAGCCTATATATTTTATAGAAATTTCCAAGAGTTTCGTTTCAAGTCATTTTAAGAGCATATAAAAAAGCCGATTTGTACACATTATGAAATCAAAGTACATTTTTCCCGCTCTCTAAAACTAAGAGACATCTAACACAATAATATGGATCAAGATATAGTAAATGATAGTATTGTTTGTGTATGCTTTATGATGAACCATTTTTGGTGTTAGCCGTAGGTCAACTTTTCTTTCTTGTGTGAAACAACGTCAAGATAGGGAAGATTAAAATTTAATGTATTCAATTCACTTCAAAACACTACATAAAAACAAAAAGAAAACAAAAACAGAAGCCAACTCATTTTTAAAAATATGAAACAAGAATATAAAACACAAGTGGAAATTAAAAAAGCCTTTAAATCTTTTATTTGAAAAACCGAGGTAAGAAACCCATGGTATATTTACTAGGATTGCGATCCAAATAAAATTATACTACACATAATTTTTTTTATAAGAAACTTTTTTAGCCCCTGAGTCTCAAAGTTTCTTAAAATTTGACCCCGGGGATTTAGCCCTGAAAGTTTCTTAAGGGTTTCTTAATTTCTTGAACACTCCATCCGAGAAACAGACTAAATAACAAACTTTCATTCTCATCTTAGCTCCTTTTTGGCTTCATGGATAAAATTAAATTAAAGAATAAAACACTAAAGGATGGAAAAGTCAATAAACATTTTTAAAACAATGACACTAGAATAGTTATGATACATATAATGATTAAATACCTCATGTTAAAAGAGTCATGATTATGCCGTTAATATTTTCATATTTAGGAAGTTTCTTGGCTCAAGAGAGTTTAGCCCTAAAAGTTTCTTAAGATTTTTGGTATTTCAGACCCTAGTTTCTTATAAAGTGGTTTCTTATAAAAAAAAATATACGTGTACGTGAAAATTGGTTTGTAGTTTGCGCCAGCCACATTACAGTAGTTAAACTCCGGCTAGAAGGAAAAAGGGGCACTTCCATTTATCAACTTGTATGTGCCGCTGTTCAGGGTATGGTTTTTGGACCATTCAGTCTAGAACAGGTGTATAAATCACAGAAAGTTTTGTTTAGAACAGGATATTAAATTTTGCAAAATTTACAAACTGTTTTGTACAGAGTGCAACAATTTTTCCCGAATGAGAATTGGCTTAACTGGGTTTTGATGTATACGTGAATTTTTGCTTGATTCACAGGCCTGATCTCTGTCTAGAACTCATTTGCTAATCGGTGCCTTTTCTTTATCTTTTTCCTGGAACACGCAGACAACAAGACTACCATTGTGCCATTAAGTTGCTTGAAAGGATTACGATTTGCTAGTTTAGAACAGGTTATCAAAATCAAGCCATTTCTAGTTAAGAACAGCTAGGATCAGGTTTGTGAACATTCAGCGGCACACCCTCAACCAAAGTCTTGTGAGTACCCCCACGGGATTGAAGCTCACTAGTCTGGGTATGACCAGGGCGCTAATATAACCGACGTGACAATTTTGAAAATTGGTGAACATTCAAAATGCTTTTACAATCATTCGTTATCGATGAAACATGGGTCATAGGGCAACAGACTTTATCTTCAATGCACTTCAGGAAAGAAATTCAGACTGCCGGCCATTTATAGTGTACCGAGTTACTTGAACGGCAGTGAACTTTACACCTTGCGCGCGCGTGGCATCACTGTAGTGAACTAAGTCTATGTGAACCGATTTTCACTTCCAACACCTGCTAGGGAATTATTTGACGGTTTTTTATCGATAAACAAACCTTCAACTTTTTGGGAAAAAACGAACTGCCGGCCATTAGCGTTTTGATTTGCTTAACACTTAGTCAATTGTCTACAACAATTTATTTAAGTCTAGGTTATGAAAGTTACGGCGGAACTATTAATTAAACTTTAAAGTGTGCTAGGCGAAAAAACTTAGAACTATTTTTTTCTAATTAACGTTTTCTTCTGAACCTCTTTAAACCTTTATGGTTCTTTATCCATAGAGAGACATTCGATGTTGATTTTAGCTTGTGTTAAACTTGAATTTTCAAAAAAAAAAGACTTACTGCCGACAATTTAGTGTTTTGAATTGCGTGACCGGCTGCAGCTTATTTGATGCACTTCCTAGAAAAAAACCTGACAACCGGTCCACTTTGAAGGATATTGCCTGCCAAATAACATTTTCTATCAAGCGTCCGTGACAACTAGCACAACTACAGAAACTTGTGCTGGTATCGCATCTCTGAACTTCAAGAAACATAACAGGAATTATCAAACATCCTTTCGACACACGACCACAGATGTAACAATCAAGATATTTTTGTTATAGGCCTGAATTATAAGGAGGTTACATGGATCAGTAAAGATTGCTTGCCGCCTCAAGAACTTCAGTTCCGAGAATTTTTGAAGGACTTTATTACATAACGAATATTTCGGTCTTGTCGACGTTCATCAGTCCGGGAGGTTCGACCAGGAGGGTGAGTGGGATACCATTATACCCGAAAAGAAACATCCAATATACCGTAATCAAAAATAATTCAAAATTCATGTAAAACACCAGAATTTGAAAAGAAAAAACATGATATACTATGTACCCTAAGATTAGCAAAAATTGCTCAATTTTTAACATTAAAAAATCACATATACCTCGAAATACCTTAAACCCTAAAATCCTGGCCGACCCCAATCAGTGTGATAAAAGTTTATTTGTCTACTTGATGATGTAATGAAAAGACCAAAAGGGGGATTCCCCGCATAAATAGCCCGCCAGCTGATTAACTTCCCGCATAGTAATTCCGAGAATAACCGACGCAGTTTTACAAAAAACTAGAGCTATATTACATATTTACAACGAAGATCAATTAAAGAAAAATCACAAGTTTTTCCCAGAAATTTGCAATAAAAACTTTGAAGAATTTTACAATAATAACATTTTTTTCTGTACAAGTTGATATATCTTAAAAAAAACAAGTAATAGAATAATATAAATAAGACATGCAACTTTGTAGAATTTTCCTTGTTGTTAACAAGTATATGGATATTTTCGAAGATAAATTTGAAGTTTTCGTCCTACTGGCAGTTTGTGTAAGTTTTCTGATCCTACAACTTGGTTGAGAGTTCGTCTGCATAAATGTGTCAGCGGAAGTACCCTTTGATATAGTGGATAATACAACAAAAGTAGACCCCCTCCATTTTTTGATCCGTTTCCTTGGCTATTCAACGTATCCTTGTATGTCCGGGAAATTTCCATATAATATTGTATTAGACGCAAAACACAGTCAAATCTTGGCGTTTGAACAACTGCGTCCACACGAAACATCAGTTTTTCCATTACAATTCTTATACTTGTTACCCCGGAAAAAGTTTTTAAGGAAAGTGTGAATAAAAATCTTTGATCTGAGCTGTCTCGCACCAGAAAGCTCCCAACTGCAGAGTCGTTTAACAATTTTTTAGCTTGCTGGCTTGAGATTCCACCCCAGTAAAAACCACTTTCCCTCAGATTCTCAAGTGTGTGTCCAATGTGTCCTCGGCCATTAGCTTGAGTTAAGGCAGAACACATTTCACGCTGTCATTTGACTTCACTGATGTAGTGCCATGATTTAGTCTTTCCAACAAAATGAAATCCATTCCTCCATTTAAACTTCATTTGCCTTTTTCTTTTCTTTTTTTCCCCTCGTTTCTCTACAACAGCAAAATCCAGTTTTTTTTATTAGGTTCTAAGAAAAGTTTTTTTTTTAAAAAAAAATTCACTGTAACGCAGAACTCTAAGTGTGTGCTAGCTGGCGTGACGAAGATTTTCTGAGAAAAACCTTTCCATTAATTGTCGTTCAATTTCTGAGAAAAAACTAAAAAAAAAAATTCCATGCATCTGATTCAATTTCTGAGAAAAAAAAACTAAAATTAAGTTCTTTTCCAATGTCTTTCTTCTTAGCAATCAGTTTGCAAACAACCGTTTTCGAAATTTTTGATGTTGTATACAAAAATGATATTGACAAAAACAATATATTAAATTTAAAATTCATTCTCTTTTAAACTTTTATAGCTTTAAAAAGAAAGTAAAACTCAGAAAAAGTTCAATACGAGTTTATAACGCCATTTTCGTTCATCTACTTTTAACTATGATATACTGAACTGCTGATGTTCAATTCATATAACGATTCTCTCCATGGCAAATATATAAAGATTGATCATTGAATATACTGCTTAGAAATATTTTACTAATACATAAGAAAGAAAGCTGACAAATTGTTAGTCATTCATGAAGAACAGATAATCTCTGTATAAGGCTTAAGAATTTAAACATTACACAGAGAAAACTACAGTAAAATAGCTTAAAAAACATGCTAGACTTCACCTGGAGAAGATTGACAAGTTCGCCTATACTAATTCCTGTCACATTGGCAACTTTAAACATGATCTCCCATACTGCCATTCATTTTGATTTACTCTGAACAGAGAATGCCAAAGAGTGACTTAAATTTGTCGTGACCATAGTCAGAAAAATGAGACAAGGGTGATAGCCAAAGCCAAAGGTTAAAAATAGATTTCCTTCAGTTCAAGCAGTTTCCCGCGAGTTGTTTTTATATGTGATCTCCCTGCTCTAAAGAAAATGCTGCAGGTAAATCTAATTTTTTAAAAGTAACAAAAGCTCCTTGGTCCGCAACTCAGCTTTCCATCCTTCCGGGGTAGGTAAATGAGTACCAGCATTTGCTGGGAGCTAACCTGCTATGGATTAATGTCCTGCCCAGGGGGAGCCAAAGACTCTCATCCGTTTAACACTATACAGAAACCGGAGATAGATAAGCGCCGACTCGGCTCCATGGGCCAGCTGGCTCATAAAGAATTTACCAATATGTCCTATAAAGGGAATGAAAGAATGGTATAGCGGAAGTCCTGCGACCAGTACTTGATAATTTCACATTTAGGGAAACGCTTAGTAGTTTTTTTGAAAAAACATCTATTCAGATGAAAGGAAATGAAAGAATGGTACAGCGGAAGTCCTGCGACCAGTACTTGATAATTTCACATTTAGGGGAAACGCTTAGTAGTTTTTTTGAAAAAACATCTATTCAGATTCCCGGGGTTTCAAACGGTAACAGGCTTAGTGGCTCGTATCCTGGCCAATCATATGTCAAGTTCAACAGGCATTGTAATTGGCTGACTTTGTAGGATAAGATTAACGCTGATTGTTCGTGAATAGTTTTTGAGTAACACAGTTCAAACTCCTACTCAAACCGTTCTCGCAATTCTCGTATTTTTAGAAACAATAAAAAGGAAAACAGTGTGTTATTGCGTTCATCTTTTAAACCAAAAACTAACTATAGTTGTATTTTAGAAAATAAAAGTGTAGAAAATTAGATAATCTTTCAACTTTCGATTCGTTCGCTATTTTTACTTAAAAACTCAACATTCAGTTTCCAATCTAACTTTAAAAAAAAATTAAAGCTCCCTTGTTTCTTTTACATAAATTTAGAATACAGTTATTTCTTTTGTATAAATTTAGAATGATAATATAAATTCAGGAATATGAAATAAAATACTATTTCTTTTACATACAAACTATCAAGTTTCGCTGAGTTTGGTTTTAATTTTACCGCAACCTTTTAATTCTGTTATTAAAATGCAAATATATGAATTAAAGAAATGTTGTGAAATTAGTTTCGATGTTACAAACAGAAATGGAATAGAAAAATTACACAATTCATTTTTCAGGCAAGGAAAAAGATTAAAAGCATGTAACTATACTTTAAAAATTCTGTTTAAAGAAAATTCTTACACTCCTTCAAACGTGTGTATACCAGCGTTAAATTTGTTTAGACTTGTTTAGATATACTGTTTTAAAACCTGAATCATTAGTTCACTGACGTGTGAACTAAAGGCTATTTTATAACAAAACTACACTAAAACACTTGAATCGAAGGTTTGATTGATTGATCATAAAAATGTTTTTATAGACCGATTTTCTTGTTGCCTTACCTCAGATTCACTCAAATCAACGTATCGTTTCCGTTCGTGTGAGTAAAAAGAACATCTGGTGGAAATTGATTATATTCTTAACAGTATCTTCAATTTGAAAGCCCGGTAATTTCTTAGAAAAGCTGTTCTTTAAGCTTAAAACAATTAAAGCGTGCATGCATGAAAGACCTCAGTATATAACGATTGAACTCTCGACTGACACAAAGAACGAATGAATATATACATCTTCAAAATTTACAAACAACAAAGAGAAACAAAAATCAGGTTTTTCGGGTTTTTTAGTAATTGTCTACATATAAAATGAAATATTTTCCTTGTTAAAAAATGTACTATTGCATTATCTGTTTTCTTTATAAAGATTTTTTTCTGAGAAATGTGCATGATTTGACCACCCCACCATCCTTGTTACTGGGGCTACCTGTGGTACGGCGAGTCTAGGTTTGCATTTGGGGAGGTTTGGGTTTCGGAGTACTACTGAATAAAAGATAGTTATTTTCCATTATTATATACAAAGTCGTATTGGTTTTACTTTTTTTAATGTCTTAACGCTTTAGTTTTTTTTGACTAATTAGGTCATTTGTTGATCCGACGTCAGCAGAATTTTTTTAAACGGTTGCCTGCACTTTTTTTTTTCTTACTTTTCATTGCCCTATCAGGAATAGTTTCTGTTTATTGGTAGCTGGTACACTTGCTATTGGCTTTAAACCCGGAGATTATGTAAATCCTTTACAACAACACGGTGAGTGTTGACGATAGGAGCCGGACGATACAATTCTTAGATCTTGAAGCGAAATTGTTGCATGAAGTACAGACTTGTTGCATCCGTTGTTTCGTGTAACTCGCTTTGACTCTTAGCGGTAGTGGATCATAAATGATTGTCAATCAGAATGAGTGCAACCTTGATTATCATTTCTTTAGGTCAAATCAAAATTTAAAAATCCCGGTTTCTCATAGAAATTTTTCTAACATACAACATGAAGGCAGTGAGGAGTTTGTTTTTTTTTTTGCTTTTCAGAACACAAATCACATACGAGTCACTGGTTCAGCTCATAGAGCAGATCGACAAAATTCCACATTTTCTAGATTTCTAATATTAAATAAACGCAGTACTTAATAGTTGTTGAGAAATATGGGCTCTGATATAGGAAACCGATTGTTTTTCAACTAGAATTTGAGAAAACTTACCGTCAAGCATGTAAGCATGAGGTGGATTTTTTTGGTGGTGCAATGATCATTTTTAACTTTCAATAAAGCTTTAACTATTCATTTGTTGATGGACTGTTTTTCCTAGAAAAATTTAGCATGTACAATACTGCGGGGAGAATTTACTTTTGACAAGGATATGAGAGATCTCTAAACAAAGATACTAGACAGAATATTTGACCATCTTTGTCCCGCCAAAAAGAGCCTCTTGAATTTCTTTTAGGCATTTAAATGATTGTTTCCAATTCTGATGTTCTTTTGCCAAAATAATTATTTCATGTCACAATAAGTTGCCCGAGTAAACGTAGGTGTCTAGATAAATAACTTTTTAAAAATAGCTCTGACGAGACAACTGTGAATAATTAATTATTTATATATTTTGGCAAGGGAAACAAAAAAAATTTATGCGGTCAGGCGAGATGTTGATATTTAAGATATAAAACATTTTCTCTTTACTTTCATAGCCTGGTGAAAACCAATGCTAACTTCTGGGAGAATTCAAGAGCAGATCATTGAAAACCCGAGATGCAATTAAGGATACCTGTTCGAGAATCATCTTCAAAACTATGAGGAGGTTCTCAGTTCACCGCGCTATAAAGATACGGAGAACATGTTTTATCTCTTTTATAAAATTATTATTTTCCGACAAAGACTAAAGGACGATTTACGAAGTACTTATCTACACTTTAATTTCTTTCATGAAACTCTAAATTCTCATAACTTGAAGACAGCCAACCATATTGCTCACGTATTTTCTTGCTTCATAGCGCTATGAAAACACACTTCTAGACCAATTAATCAAAATGCGTGCACAATTAAAATTATTATTAAAACAATGCTGTAAATATTTTACACGTGCTATTAAATTAGTATATAAATGCTGATAAATTGTGAAGCTCTGGATTTTAACACAAATGCAACGACATTTGTTTGCATAATTTTTCATGAACTTATTTTATAATAATTATTCAAGCACGTTTTAAATCATTGCACGGTGGTCGTGACCACTATCTTGACCGTTTCTTCTCGAGTCATTGTTCAGGTTTCTTTTTCGCAATGACTTAATTTAACCGTGAAGACTTTTTTTAAATGTTGCTTCTAAATAAACCATTAGACGGATTAAAACTTATTTGCTCCCATCAGCTTTGGCGTTATATACCGGTAGATCAGTTTATTAGACAACCTCGTTCCCAGCTCTTTCTCCTATGCGGTGGATGAGAGCGAGGTTGTTTGTAAGACTAGAGCTCCTTCTCGTCCCTAGAGCCCAACGTTTTTCTTAGCCGCATGAGAAAATGGAGGCTGGGCGTCGCTGCTGGCTATACTAAAAAAACGATGGGAATAGTAAGACCCGTGCTTTTTTCAAGTTTCTCTATCGCAATGGCTGGAGTTTCGACGATAATGGAAAACATTGTTCATAACGTCGTTAAGTAACACGTTTGGGACTAACTCGCTCACAATTTTATGTTGGAATTAACATTGGCACAGTCTATTGCGCCCCAGAATTTTTTAAACTTGTTTGTTATGTTTATTCAGACTGAGTTTGTGTCGCGATTTAATTAGGGACGTTGTGTATGATTGGCGCTAAGAGGACTAAAATAAAAGAAATAACTAAATCAATCGCCAATGCCTGCTGGGATTTCTTCTGTTTTGGTCCTCTAAGCCTCGGCCCCAAGATGAATTTTAATATATTGAAATTGGTCTATTCAAGCAGTTGCGAAACAGAATGTTCAAAAACACCGCTGCATACAAGTATTGTGGACTCACTATCTTCTTGGAAAAAGGAAGAAAAGTATTTTTGTTTGCCCAGAAGAACTAGCAGAAAATCCGAAAGGTTGTTTGAGAGTTATTAACAACTGTATTTGCCAGTTTCCACTGAAAATTTATCAGTCCCATGATTTAGATGTTCGACTTCCTACAAAATCGCAAAATTCCTAGTATTTTGTCAAAAACTTTTTGTGTCGTTTTTTGCATTGTATTAATGTTTTCACACAAGTTAATTCTAAATTGTTAGTAATTATACTGCAAAATGTGTAACTTATCATATACTGTGGCGGTAAAACTTCAATGATTCGCAAGAAAGCTCTATAAATGATAGAGCCTGATAAAATAAAATAAAATCGTTAAGATTCGATATAATTCACTATTACTCGCGTTTCTGCATGAGCCAGTTTCACCCGACGACGGATAAAAGACCAGAAAGTCAAGCCGTTAGAGCGAATTATATTGAATCTTAACAATTACATTTTATTTTAATAATCATATATACCTACTTTTCTTTTTTTTACATTACTCATAGTTTTACTATAAGGAAAAATACAAAATTTGCAACTAATTTTTGTCACTATTGGTTCTTAAGCAGAAATTTAGTAGAAAAAAGGCTCTATTTTTATAAAAACTTGTCATAGATCAATTGTCTTTGGCTAAGTTGGCGAAGTTAGTCAAGCACAACTAATGCCGCACCTTTGCTAAACTGATTTACAGACAGTTCTGCGGGACCAGATGCAGGCTACAAGTTGCTCTGAAAGTATATAAAATATTGTTCCGTATGCCGGCTGGTTTAACTTACTGAAGAATTGAAATTGAAAATAATTGATATCATGGTAACCATATAAAAACTATAAAACACACTTTTTTTTCTGTAACGAAAGTGAAACATGAAGAATTTTAAAATAACAAAACAACGTGATTAAAGTAAGTTGGTCGCAAACTGATTTCAAAGAACTTTATCAACTGTACTAGAGGATGGAATCAAAAAATGTTTCATATGAGTATGCTGTTTGTTTTGCTTACCCCTCAATTTTAAGCACGGCCTCAGTCTTGATCATCTTGCTTCAAGTATTACTGAGTGCAAACGGATTTACATAAACTATATACAGACGATTCTCTCAAGGGAATTTCCAGGGCTTTTAATTCTCCGTACTTTCAATTCCTGGAAAATTACATAAATGGAATGCTTTGTCGGTGTTTCTACAGACAAATGCACAAATGCACAAATCTTACACCGTAGTGAAAGAATTTTATGCTGACGTTTCGGACTGGAGTCCTTCGTCGGAGTGAATGTATGCAAAATTACGCTTATTTGAGTTCCTATAAAATTCACAAGGGATATAAAAGGGTGTAAAGAAAATGGGCATAACTATATATGAATAAATCATATAATTTAGATGTGAGAAAATTAATTTTGTCTAGCCATAACCTGGAAAAATAATTTCTTTCATGATCATGATGTATATTAATGAAAAATACCGCAACTACCGATTTTTTAAAATTCCTAGTAGACTGTTTCTGAAAGACTTTCATGTTTAATGTAGTTCTAAACAATTATTTGGTATTGAGAGAATAAGTGCCATAAGTAGAGACAATGCAGTGAGCTTCCGAAACCAGTTGTAGAATTGCAAGCAGTTTTGGTATCCAGCTGGGAACACAGGCGCGTACGCAGGGGGGGGGGGGTGCCCCTGGGTGACCGTGCACCCCCCCCCGTTAAAAAGGTGCCCAGCATCCACAACACAAACGCCAACAAAAAACCAAATGA
>JAOBAY020073921.1:0-11467 GCA_025331085.2 Zoanthus sociatus | reverse complement strand
TCTGGGTTCAGAAAAATACATCAACCGAAGGACACGTTTTTGTAGTACGAGAATTTTTTGTAAATGGGATTTAGCAGCTTGACCCCAAGCAGCCAAGCCATAGGTTAGATAGGGCAGTATCAATGAACGATAAATACTTAACAGAGTGGTAAAAGGGACGAGGTGCCGAAGACGGGCAATAACTCCAACAATTCTACTTATTTTTAAAGCTACATTGTCAATATGGTATTTCCAGCTCAGATGACTATCCAGTGAGACACCTAGATATTTTACATGATCCTTACACTCAAGAGAAGTAAGGGTGTAATTGTTATTGTCAAACATTAGAATGTTGACCAAATGGTCCATCTTTCGTTGGTAAGGACGAAAGATAACAAAGTTTGATTTTTTAGCATTTAATGTTAGCTTATTTGCATTGAGCCAGTCCGAGACTCTGACCAGTTCGCTATTGACCGTTTTTTCAAGATTTTTAAGATTTTTGTCGGCGTACAATAAATTTGTGTCATCTGCAAAAAGATAAAACGAAAATTTCTCTGAAGAGTTATGAAAATCATTAATATAAATTAGGAATAACAAAGGACCGAGAACAGAGCCTTGTGGGACACCACATGAGATATTTTTAATTGTTGATAAATTAGAATCTATTTCAGTCACTTGTGAACGGCCAAGGAGATACGAAGAAAACCAGTCATTGATAACGCCCCTGATGCCATAGTGATTAAGTTTTTTTAGTAAGATTGAGTGATTGACGGTATCAAAGGCCTTTTTTAAATCCAGAAAAATGCCACAAGTAAATAATTTTAAGTCCATATTGTTTTGTATAATATTGACAATGTCAATAATAGCGTGTTGGGTCGAATGTTTTTCACGAAAGCCATACTGTGATTTAAACAGAATATTATGTTTGTCAAGAAAGTTTTTTACTTGCTTATACATTAATTTTTCAAAAATTCTGTTAAAAATGGATAATAATGAAATAGGCCGATAATTTCCGGGTTCAGTTTCATCATCACTTTTGTAGACAGGAATAACTTTCGCTTGCTTTAATTTGGATGGAAAGATGCCTTCTTGCACAGAAATATTAAAAATGTTGGATAAAGGGCCAGAGATAATATGTCTTGCACCGGATAAAATGTGAGTCGGACAAGAGTAAAGACCGTACGTTTTATTTTTAGGAATGGACAGTATTTCACTTTCGATATCTACTGGAGAGACTGCATCAAAGAAGAAGGAGTTAGGATAAATATTGGGTAACAAATAATCAGTAAAACTACAAGAAGAAGATGGTACGCGCGACGCTAATTTTTCACCAACGGAAGAGAAATAATTGTTGAAAATATTAGAAATCTCAAGGGGATCAGTTGTTGTGTCTTTGTTAGGGCGTTTCAACGAAGAAATAGCCCGAGACTTTTTCTTTTTTCCATATATAAGGCTATTTATGCCATTCCAGGTATTCTTCATGTTATACAAATTGTCAACAAAGAATGCGTGAAAATAATTCTTTTTACTCATTCTAATAAGAGCGGAAATTTTATTTCTATAGAGTTTATATTGTGCAAAATTCCCTATCATCACCACACCGTCATCACCGCATCATCACCACAATATCATCAACACACCTTCATCACCACACCGTCATTACCACACCATCATCACCACCCCCTCATCACCACACCATCAACAACAGACCATCAAACACGTCTGGAAAACAAGATTGCGACCTAATTTTAGTGCCTTAGACTACTCGGCTATCCTGACAGCCACGTCAAGAAAAAAGTCCTTCTTACAATGCGTCGTTGTTATGATGGATAAAGGGAATATTTTGTCAGGAGTCCGATTCGAAACAACGTTTAGATAACCAGCCTGCGACCCAAACTCACCGCCCTAGACCGCTTGGCCACCCTGACGACACCCCCGTCTAGAATAATTAGTCTTTCTTAAAATGTGTCGTTGATATGAGGAATAAAGACAAAATTTTGCCAGGAGTGGGATTCAAACACACGTTTAGAAAACCAGACTGCGACCTAATCGCAGGGCCTTAGACCGCTCGGCCATCCTGACAGCCACGTCAATAGTAAGATCTTTCTTGCATTGCGTCGAAGTTATGATGGATAATGACAAAATTTTGTCTGGAATGAGATTCGAACCCACGTCTGGGAAACCAGACTGCGACCTAAACGTATCGCCTTAGAGAGCTCAGCCATCCCGAAAGCCAACTCAAGTGCAAGGTCTTTTTTACAATGCGTCGTTGTTATGCCGGATAATGACAAAATTTTGTCATGAGTGGGACTCGAACCCACGCCTAAGAAACCATACTGCTACCTAATCGCAGCAGCTTAGACCGCTCGGCCATCTTGACAGCCACGTCAAGAATAAAGTTTTTCTCACAATGACTCGTTGTTATGATGGATAATGAGAAAAGTTTGTCAAGAGTGGGGTTCGAATCCACGTTTGGGAAACCAGACTGCGACCTAATCGCAGCGCCTTAAACCGCCCGGCAACTCTGACAGCAAAATTATGAGAGGGGTCTTTTTTACAAAGCGTCGTTGTTATAATAAATAATGACAAAGTTTTGTCATTAGTGGGATTCGAACCCACGCCTAAGAAACCATACTACTATCTAATCGCAGCAGCTTAGACCGCTCTGCCATCCTGATAGCCACCTCAATAGTAAGGTTTTACTTACAATGCGTCGTTGTTATCATGGTTAATGAAAAAAGTTTAGCAGGAGCGGGATTCGAACCCACGTCTGGGTAACCAGACTGCAAGCTCAAGGCAGCGCCTTAGACCGCTCGGTCATCCTGACAGCCACGACAAGAAAAAGGTCATTCTTATAATGCGTTGTTGTTGCGATGGATAATGACAAAAGTTTGTCAGGAGTGGTATTCGAGCCCACTTCTGAAAAAAAACGATTGCGCCCTAAACGCTGCGCTATAGACCGCACGGCCATCCTGACAGCCACGTCAAGAAAAAGGTCATTTTTACAATGCGTTGTTGTTATGATGGATAAAGACAAAACTTGGTCAGTTGTCGGAATCGAACTAACGTCAGGGAAACTAGACTGCGACCTAAGCACAGCGCCTTAGACCACTGGGCCATCCTGACAGCTACGTCAAGAACAAGGTCTTTCTCAAAATGCGTCGTTGTTATAATGGATAATGACAAAATTTTGTCCAGAGTGGGATTCGAAACTACGCCTGGGAAACCAGACTGCGACTTTAATACAGCGCCTTAGACCGCTCGGCCATCCTGACAGCCACGTTCAAAATAAGGTGTTTCTTACAATACGTCGTTCTTATAATGGATAATGACAAAACTTTGTCACTAGTGGTATTCGAACCCACGTCGGGGAAACAAGACTGCATCCTAGACGCAGCGCTTTAGACTACTCGGCCTTCCTGACAGCCACGTCTTTCTGACAATTCGTCGTTGCTATGATGGATAAGGACAAAAACTTGTCAAGAGTTTGAATCGAATGCAATTCCTTAGACCGCTTGGCCATCCAGACTACACGCCCGTCAACAATAAAGTCTTTCTTACAATGCGTCGTTGTTATGATGAATAATGACAAAATTTTGCAAAAATGTGGGATTCAAACTCAGGTCTGGGAGACCAGACTACGACCTAAACCCAGCGTATTAGGCCGCTCGGCCATCCTGACCGCCACGTAAATAACAAGTTCTTTTTTACAATGCCTCGTTGATATGATGGATAATGACAAAATTTGTCTGTGATGTTCCTCCTGGCAAACCGTGTCTGTGATGCCCTTCCTCCTGGCAAACCGTGTGTGTGATGCTCCTCCTGGCACACCGTGTCGGTGATCCTCCTCCTGGCACACCGTGTCTGTGATGCTCCTCCTGGCACACCGTGTCGGTGATGCTCCTCCTGACACACCGTGTCGGTGATGCTCCTCCTAGCACACCGTGTCTCTATGCTCCTCCTGAAACACCGTGTCTGTGATGCTCTTTCTGGCACACCGTGTCTGTGATGCTCCTCCTGGCACACCGTGTCTGTGATGCTCCTCCTGGCACACCGATCTGTGATGCTCCTCCTGGCACACCGTGTCTGTGATGCTCCTCCTGGCTCACCGTGTCGGTGATCCTCCTCCTGGCACATCGTGTCTGTGATGCTCCTCCTGGCACACCGTGTCGGTGATGCTCCTCCTGACACACCGTGTCGGTGATGCTCCTTTTGGCACACCGTGGTGGTGATGTTCCTCCTGGCAGACCGTGTCTGTGATGCTCCTCCTAACACAGCGTTTATCGAAGGTGCTTGAAAAATAAAAAAACGTTTAGTAAGTGAGTTCCGATTTGAGAGGCCCTTCACTGAACGACCTCTGCTTTCGTTGTGGATAATGACAAAATTTTGTCAGGAGTGGGGTTCGAATCCACGGCTGGTTAACCAGAGGGCGACCTTAACACAGCGACTTAGACCGCTCGGCCATCATGACATCCATGTCAAGAATAAAAATTTTCTTACAATGCGTCTTTGTTATTATGGAGTATGACAAAATTTTGTCAGGAGTTGGATTCAAACCCACGTCTGGCAAACAAATCTGCGACCTAAATGCACCGGCTTTTATTACTCGGCCATCCTAAAAGCCAAGTCAAGAAAAAGGTCCTTCTTACAATGCGTCGTTGTTATGATGGCATTGTAAGAAAGATCTTGTTATTTACGTGGCGGTCAGGATGGCCGAGCGGTCAAATACGCTGGGTTTAGGTCGTAGTCTGGTCTCCCAGACCTGTGTTTGAGTTCCACTCCTTGCAAAATTTTGTCATTATTCATCATAACAACGACGCATTGTAAGAAAGACCTTATTGTTGACAGGGGTGTAGTCAGGATCGCCAAGCGGTCTAGGAAATTGCGTTCGATTCCAACTCTTGACAATTTTTTGTCTTTACCCATAATAGCAACGACGAATTGTAAGAAAGACGTAACTGTCAGGAAGGCGGAGTAGTCTAGAGCGCTGCGTTTAGGCTGCAGTCTTGTTTCCCCGACGTGGGTTCGAATACCACTAGTGACAAAGTTTTGTCATTATGCATTATAAGAACGACGTATTGTAAGAAACACCTTATTCTTAACGTGGCTGTCAGGATGGCCGAGCGCTCTAAGGAGCTGTATTAAAGTCGCAGTCTGGTTTTCCAGGCGTAGTTTCGAATCCCACTCTGGACAAAATTTTGTCATTATCCATGATAACAACGACGCATTTTGAGAAAGACCTTGTTCTTGACGTAGCTGTCAGGATGGCCCAGCGGCCTAAGGCGCTGTGTTTAGGTCGCAGTTTAGTTTCCCTGAGGTTCGTTCGATTCCGACAACTAACCACCTGAAAAAATTTTGTTATCTCTCATGACAACGACGCATTGTAAAAAAAACCTTACTCTTCACGTTGCTGTCAGGATAGCCGAGCGGTATAGGGCGCTGTGTTAAGGTCGCAGTCTTGTTTCCCAGACAAGGGTTCGAGTCCCACTCATGACAAACTTTTGTCCATCATAACAACGACGTATTGTAAGAAAGATTTTTTTCTTGATGGCGCTGTCAAGATGGCCGAGCGGTTTAAGGCGCTGCGTTTAGGTCGCATTTGGTTTACCAGACGTGTGTTAGAGTCCCACTCCTGGCAAAATTTTGTCATGATTCATCATAACAACGACGCATTGTAAAAAAGACCTTATTCTTGACGGGGGTGTTGTCAGGATGGCCAAGCTGATTAGAGCGGTGCATTTACGACTCAGTCTGGTTTTCTAGACGTGGGTTCGAATCCGACTTATGACAAAATTTTTTCATTATCCATCATAACAACGACGAATTATAGGAAAGACCTTTTTCTTGACATGGATGTTAGGATGGTCGACGGTCGAGGCGCTGCGTTTAGGTCGCAGTCTTGTTTCCCAGACGTGGGTTCGAATCCCACTCCTGACAAATTTTTGTCATTATCCATCATAACAACGACGCATTGTAAGAAGGACCTGTTTCTTGACTTGGTTATTAAGATGGCGGAGTAATCTAAGCCGCTGCATTTAGATCGCAGTTTTGTTTTCCTTACGTGGGTTTGAATCCAACTCCTGAAAAAATTTTCTCATACTCCATAATAACAAAGACGCATTGTAAAAAAAATTTTATTCTTGACATGGATGTCATGATGGCCGAGCGGTCTTAGGCGCTGTACTAAAGTCGCACTCTGGTTACCCAGCCGTGGATTCGAACCCCACTCCTGACAAAAGTTTGTCATTATCCATAACGAAAGCAAAGGTCGTTCAGTGAGGGGCCTATCAAATCGGAACCCACTTACTACACGCTTTTTTTTATTTTTAAAGCACCTTCGATAAACGCTGTGCCAGGAGGAGCATCACCACCACGGTGTGCCAAAAGGAGCGTCAAAGGCACGGTGTGCCAAGAGGAGCATCACCGAAACGGTGTACCAGTAGGAGCATCACAGACACGGTGTGCAAGGAGGAGGATTACCGACACGGTGAGCCAGGAAGAGCGTCACAGATACGGTGTGAAAGGAGGAGCATCACAGACACGGCGTACCAGGAAGAGCATCAAACACACGGTGTGCCAGGAAGAGCATCACACACACGGTGTGCCAGAAAGAGCATCATAGGCACGGTGTTTCAGGAGGAGCATCAGAGACACGGTGTGCTAGGAGGAGCATCACTGACACAGTGTGTCAGGAGGAGCACCACAGACACGATGTGCCAAGAGGAGAATCACACACACGGTGTGCCAGGAGGAGGAGCATCACAGACACGGTCTACCAGGAGAAGCATCACAGACAAATTATTTCATTATCCATCATATCAACGAGGCATTGTAAGAAAAAACTTGTTATTTACGTGGCGGTCAGGATGGCCGAGCGGTCTAATACGCTGGGCTTAGGTCGTAGTCTGGTCTCCCAGACCTGTGTTTGAATCCCACTCCTTGCAAAATTTTGTCATTATTCATCATAACAACGACGTATTGTAAGAAAGACTTTATTGTTGACAGGCGTGTAGTAATGATATCCAAGCGGTCTAGGAAAATGCGTACGCTTCCAACTCTTGACAATTTTTTGTCCTTATCCATCATAGCAACGACGAATTGTAAGAAAGACGTGGTTGTCAGGAAGGCCGAGTAGTCTAATGCGCTGCGTTTAGTATGCAGTTTTGTTTCCCCGACGTGGGTTCGAATACCACTAGTGACAAAGTTTTGTCATTATCCATTATAACAACGACGCATTTTGAGAAAGACCTTGTTCTTGACGTAGCTGTTAGGATGGCCCAGCGACCTAAGGCGCTGTGCTTAGGTCGCAGTCTAGTTTCCCTGACGTAAGTTCGATTCCGACAATTGACCAGGTTTTGTCTTTATCCATCCTAACAACGACGCATTGTATAAATGACCTTTTTTTTGACCTGGCTCTCAGAATGGCCGTCCGGTCTATTGCGCAGCGTTTAGAGCGCAATCTTTTTTCTCAGAGGTGGGCTCGAGTCCCACTCCTGACAAACTTTTGTCATTAACCATCATAACAACGACGCACACCATGATCACCTCACCCTCATCACCACACCAAAATACCCACACCTTCATCAGAACACCACAATCAGCACACCATCATCAGCACACCGTCATCACCACAACATCATCACCACAAAATCATCAACACAACATCATCACCACACCATCATCACCACACCATCATAACCCCACCATCATCACCACACCATCATGACCACATCATCACCACCACATACTCATCACCACAACATCATCATCACACCATTATTACCACACCCTCATCACCACAATATCATAACCACACCTTCATGAGCACACCGTCATAAGCACACCATCATCACCACACTCTCATCACCACACCATCATCACCACACCATCATCGTTGCACCATCATCTCCAAACCATCATCATCACACTATCATCACCACATCATCATACCCACAATCTCATCAGCACACCATCATCACCACACCATCATCGTTGCACCATCATCACCACACCATCATCACCACAAAGTCATAACCACACCCTCGTCCGCACACCATCATCACCAAACAATCATTACTACACCGTCATCACCACACCATCATCACCACACCTTCATCACCAGACCATCATCACCAGACCATCATCACCACACTATCATCACCACACCATCGTCCCCGCACCATCATCACCACATCATCATCACCACACCATCATCACCACACAATCATCTATACACCATCATCACCACACCATCATCACCTTACTATCATCACCACACCATGATCACCATACCATCATCTCCACACCATCATCATCACACCATCATAACCACAGCTTCATCACCAGACCATCATAACCACACCATTATCATCATACTATCATCACCACACCATCACCAGCACCCACTCATCACTACAGCATCATCATCACACCATCATCACCAAACCTTCTTCACCACACCATCATCACTGTACCGTCATCACCACACCATCATCACCACACCATCATCACCACACCATCCCCACATTATCATCACCACACTATCATCACCACAACATCCTCACCACACTATCACCACCACAGCCTCATCATTACACCCCCATCACCGTACCATCATCACCACACTATCACCACCACACCATCATCACAACACCATCAACAACACACCGTCATCAGCACATTATCATCCTTACACCGTCATACCCACAACATCATCTCCAAACCATCATCAACACACCTTCCTCACCACACTATCATCCCCACACTATCATCACCACACCTTCATCACCACACCATCATCACCACAACCTCATCATTACACCCCCATCACCACACCATCATCACCACACTATCATCACCACACCATGATCATTACTTGAAAAATGGCGGCGGGCGGACGTCTTTGCCTCTGTCTCTCTATACTTTTGATAGCATTACGATACAAGCAGAGTAAAACGTCTCTCTACAGCTCTGCCGATGCCTTTCCATCACTGTGGCGCTATTGTCGGGCAAATTACACCATCAGGCACGACTTTTCGTCTGTTGGGAACAAGTTTAGACATCGGTCAACTCGCCATTTCATAAGATCAAATGGCGGCCCAGTCATCGGTCTCTTACTCCTCTGCGGCGATGTGGCAACCCATCCCGGACCCACTACCAGCTCTAGGTCAATTGGATGTATGGTGATTAACGCACAGAGTCTAAAGAGTTTGAACAAGATCAAAAACCCAGCAGGTGAAACCATCGACATAGCAAACAACCTTCACCGATTCCAGGACCTTGTCTACTCCGAGGATCCCGACATCGTTTGTGTAAATGAGACTTGGTTTAATGAAACCATAACAAACGAAGAAGTCCTACACAGCGGCTATACCATCTATAGGAAAGATCGAACGGAAAAGCGCGCCGGTGGCGTATTGATTGCAATCAAAAACACTGCCTTTAAGTCAGTAAGAATGTTTTCTCTCCCAAATGATGCTAATTTTGAAGAACTCGAAGTTGTTATGGCTGAAACAACGACGGCTACAGATCAGAAGATCTTGTTCTGTTCATGCTATCGCCCGCCCAATTCCAACTTAAACTGGATGGATTTATTTAGAAATTTCTTAGATCTTGTTTGTGAGCGATATCAGATTATGGTAATCTGTGGCGACTTCAACCTCGGTAAGATCCCTTGGGAAACTCTAGTTCCTGAAAGCACTCAAGGCGTTAACGAACTGGCCTTTGTCGAGGCGTTAAATGATCATTATTTGACCCAACTGAATCACACGCCAACCAGAGGTGACAAAATTTTGGATCTTGTAATCACGAGCACGCCAGATCACACTAGCGTGACTGAGGTATTGTCTCTGAAGAAAGCGGGAATATTTACCGATCATCGAACAATTTTATTCGAGCATACAGCTTTTATCAAAGCTCCCGCGAAAGCGCAAAGAACTGTTTTCGACTACGGACGGGGTGACTTCACTGGTCTCCGTGCTGCCCTGACGGCAGTTAATCTCTCCTCCTGTTTAGACCACGAGGATATTAATACAGACTGGCAGGAATGGAAGGATTTATTCCTCGCTGCAGTTTCCGACCATATTCCTTCCAAAAGATTGAAAGGACGAAATCCTGTCCCCTGGATGAATGGCACGATCCTCAACATGATCAGGAAAAAGAGCGACATCAGAAAGAAACTCAAGAAGTCTCCCAGCGACCACCTAAAGGAAAAATTTAAGAACCTGCGTTGTAAAATCAAACGCATGCTCCGAGAACAGCGAGACCAGTTTTTCGGTTCTATAGAGTCTGATGTCAACACTAACCCAAAGCGCTTCTGGTCAATCTTGAGGCACAACTCAAAATCTCGTGCTATTCCAAACTGTGTCTCTATGGCAACAGAATCCAATCCTATCACTGGCCAGCGCGACCCACAGACCCCCGCTAGAATCTCGGCTGAAGATCCACAGAGAATAGCGGACCTGTTCAACTCGTACTTCGCTTCAGTGTTCTCTACCAGCGACTCCTGCGAGGCTTCAACACCGTCATACGCTGACGAGCCCTGTATGACTGACCTGTATCTCACTGTTTCACAGGTTGAAGCGACTGTAAAGTCTCTAGATGTTACCAAGGCAACTGGACCCGACGGGATCTCGGCTCGCCTACTTAAAGAGACTGCTTCTGTAATCGCCCCGTCTCTTTGTAAACTTTTTAATAAGTCGCTAAGCCTGGGGTGTATACCTCAGCAGTGGAAAGAGGCGAATTTGGTCCCCGTGTTTAAGAAAGGCGAGGCTGAGTTTACAGAAAATTATAGACCTATATCGCTACTGTCCTTGGTATCGAAAGTCCTGGAGAGGTGCGTACTGGACAGCTTTAGTGATCGACTAAGCCAGCTGATAAAGGCGTGTCAACATGGGTTCCTCAAAGGAAAGTCCTGCACCTCCAACCTTCTGGAAGTCCTCGACTTCTTGGGGGCACTGTTAGACAAAGGGGGCCAGGTCGACATGGTCTACATGGACATGTCAAAAGCTTTTGATAAGGTGTCCCATCCACGTTTACTTCAAAAGCTACGTCTGTTTGGTTTTGGGGGCAGCCTACTCCAGTGGTTCGCTTCCTACCTGACGGATCGCCAGCAGCGCGTTACAGTTTTGGGCGCCACGTCAGAGCCCCTACCAATCTGCTCCGGCGTGCCACAGGGCTCAATCCTGGGACCAGCCCTTTTCCTCATCTACGTGAACGACTTGCCCGACGCTGTCGAGAAATCACACATCGCAATGTTCGCAGACGACGCAAAAATTTTCAAACAGATTAAGACCCCTGCTGATGCTGTGAGCTTACAGTCAGATTTAGTCAGTATGGATGCCTGGGCGGCCGACGCCGGACTGTTATTCAATCAGACCAAGTGTAAAACGCAGATGATCACGAGGAAGACCAAGCCCGTCACAACAACTTATACACTTAAGAACGTAGCCCTCGAGAGAGTAGAGACCGAGCGTGACCTAGGAGTACT
>JAOBAY020073910.1:0-11468 GCA_025331085.2 Zoanthus sociatus | reverse complement strand
CCTATCCCAGACTCTAGAGCTCGAAAACCATACCCTATAGGGCGGCACGTACCTGTATACCTCATGTGGGCGAGTACTTCCCCCGGGAGATCGGGATGGATGGCGTGTGTGACGCTAAACCTGCCACGCGGCAGATAACCAAGATAGATAGATAGGCGTTCGGAAGTACAAAAAAGAAATTGTCAAGCATTTTCAGTCACTTTTGAACATTTAAGGTTTCTTTAAAAACCAGCTTTTTAGAAAGAAACTAGTACCATGGTCATGAAAACCAAAAATGTAGAATTATTTGTGAGGGTTGAGTGATTAAGTTTCAGTATGATTCTTAAAAAATTCTTAAAATTTCCGAAATCAGAGTTTCGTGATTCTTATAAACTGGCTTACTATAAAAAGTGTGTATACAGTCTATATTTTGCATTGTGATTGAATTTTATTTACTAGGTTTTACTAGGCGTCCATTCTCAATAGTCCCCTATAGCAGCGAAAATTGCTTTTTTCATGTCTAAATAAATAGATTTCAATTTTGCCTGAGTGTTTGAATTATATTAGACCCCACGGCTTGGTGCTAAAATTGCTCATCCGGGATCAGTCATCTTCACCGCTGATGCATACTAATTAGTTTGTCCTCAAGGTCTGACAGTTAATTGGTTAATTAGTAATAAGTACGCACAAAATATCAAAAACCAATTGAGATTGGTTATGGGCAATTTTTTAAGCTTTAAAACTATCATAAATACTTTTAATCTTAAATGTTTTGCTCTCAAAGTTATAAAATTAGTAATCGTTGAGTTCAACTTCAAAACAAAACACAAGAAATTCAATCACTTTGGTTTCTTGAACTTTTTTTTAAACAAGTCCGGCATCGTTATGTGGTATGTTTAGTGTGGTTTTCCACACAGCAAGGAAACTATGATAAACAATGTGATATAGGCCCATTTTCGTTGATTCCCAAGTCCTAGAAGCGAAAAAAGAGCATACCTCAAAAGCATTTGTCTGCCTCAGTTAATTTTTGTTCGACTATTTTGTGTAAAATCCAATAATTAGAACCCAATTTGTCCTTCAAGTATATATCATTCAGTATGTTGGCTTTTTTCTTTGGCAGAATTAGAAGTGATTAACATGTTCATGCCATTCTCAAATGTTTTGAAAATTGCATTGGTCCTATCTTCTGAGAGAGTAGATTGCAGAAAAAATTAAACTTGTCAAAATTTATCGTTTTTGAATATAAATCTAGTACAAATCATGATTACTCTTCTGATGTTACAAATGATTTAAAAAATGCGTATATATATTTTATTTTTAATACTTATCTTTTTAATACACGATTGTGTAAAAATTTTAGTACTTATTTTAGTACGTCGTGCCTCGGTAAACTTCTTTTTAGCTCTCAAAACGTTTTGATTTCTTAAGGCAATGGTTCTTATGAATAGAACCATTTGTCTCTTTTTTTAAAATTTTTTTGAAAATATGTGTACGTAAGACTTTTTTTTTCAGATTTGTCCAAAAATTAAGAACAAGCTAAGAACAATCACCAGGGTAAAATTATCATATCATCAGACAAATTTAAAAGTTTTACTTAATTCTTGCACAAAGATTGAGATATACATGTAAGTTTATAATAACATTTCTAAGCGCTTTTTTATTTTTAAAAGCATCCGAAAATGATAACAAAAACTTGAATGTTCCTACGATTTACATAATACACGATACTGTGTGATAAAACGTTTTGTTTTGGAACAGTATTTCTATTATGGTAATTTGGTATAACTACTCCGTTCCGGTAAATTTTAATAGTACGTGCTGTTTAGAAATATCAAAAAATAAGAACAATTAAAAAAAAAAAACAATTTGAGGCTGAAATCGCCAAAAAGTTAAGAACAGCCCAGCTAAGAATGCACGACTGTTTTTTTATTTAAAAAAATGCGTGTAGCTAGCTGCCTTATATACTGACTAAATATTTAATGTATAAATGAAAATACCAAAGAAATACTTTTCTTACTTTAACTATTTTTAACATATTTTTTATACGAGGCTGAGAGTATAAATTTACTTTTAAGCGTTTTTCTAATAATAATAATATAATCTTGCTTTCGGTTTATATTTGAGACAAAGAAAATAGAAATTTATATTCTTTTGTTTGCTCGTTTGTGGCTCCTATGGAGTGACATTTGATATTTTGCATGCTTTGATTAAAATGAACAAAAGTTAGAAATTTATGCGATGTGATGGTTTTACCCAATCACAGCGCTGCAGAGGAGCAAGATGCATTTCTTGTCAATCAAAATTTTGAAATGTGACAGCCCACAAATGCGAACGAGCCGATGGAGAAAAGCTACAAGACTGAACGCAATTTGAAAACAAACGAGAAAGTTGCGGTAATTTAAGGCTTCGTTTAGAGGCTTTTCTTGGTTCTTCAATGGACAGCACGTCCATAATTACACAAGTGAACAAGGAAGATGAAACATTGGAAGTTAATCAGTTCCATACACAGGAAAAATGTGAGTAGTGACTGTTCCGTTGCTTCTTAAATCTGGCCTGAGAGATCTGTTTACTTGGCGCGAACGAAGTTTCGACTACAACTCGTGCTGGATCCCTGCAGTTTCCGAAAGCGAAGACTTACTCATTTACTTTCCCGTAACTTGTTTACAGTCATGTGTTTTGCATTTCCTTGCGCCGTCTTTCTCACTGCTTGCCAAAGATACAGTGCTTGTGGTTAATTTGTGCAATGAAATTGTCATTAGGACTCAATCCTTTTTATTCTGCATGTTATTTGTATTTAGTTTGCTAAGTTCAGCTCTTTATGATCTCTTCTTATTGCTAGATTCATAAGTGCCACTTTTTACCTTTGTAGTGCCCTCGTCAATTGTAAAGAAGCCAAGGAATCGGAATATTTTCTCGTCGTTTTTTTGTTGTTTCGGGGCCCAATCAACTGGAGGCACTCCATGCACGACAGCGAACCACACAAACCATAATCACAATCATAATGTGAATACAGTCAGCGAAGAAGTCGATGCCAAAGTAAGTTGATCTTGCATGACTTTTTATTTTGTATTTTGATCTTATGTTCAAAGGCAAGTGATAAAACTAGCACCAACCGGTACAAACTGTCTCGCTTTGATTGAGCATTCGAGTTCACTTTCTGCATCCGAACACTTTTGACCCTCTCTAAATTTAAATTCTCCAAATACTCTCCGTAACAAAAATCGGGATTCTTCCAAGATGTTTATATCTGTGCTTATATCATGTAAAGTGTTTCTCGTACAGCTAAACTTGTTAATTGTATTTACAGTGTTCCTGTCTAGGAAAGATATGTACATCAGTGTTTGCATATTAGTTATTACATATTGTGGTCTCCAGTACAACAGTGTCCCAGAAAATACTTTTTTAAACGGCTCTCAGAATTACGAATAAAGTGCCTTTGTTCAATGCTCCTTGTGTTTTCTATGGTTTATTAAGAACATCAAACAAAGCTGATTGCATTTTCATTTTACTATTAAGCCGGTCAAGTTCACGATCTCGCGCAACGGGTTGGATTTGCCGCTGTGTTGATTTGAAATGAACATAAACCGACATGAAGTACGTGAAAACCAAGATTCTCGACAATTACAACAATTATTTTTATCTCGAAGTAAAAACACGTATGTAATTGTCAATTTGAACTGTGTTTTGAGTAACTTCATAAAACACGTGTTAATTGTCCGAGAACAACTTGATTTGGAATGATCGACAGTTTTTAGATTGTGCATTCAGAGAAGTCGACGAGTAAGCAATTGCAAAGGAAGTGCAAAATTTTTGCGGACGACTTTTCGGAAGTTGTAAACTTGATCGAATCTAACTCATTGTAGAATTGTTGTTAAGCAGTGTTTATTTATAAATTGCGTCCGAGAAAGAAGATTGTAAAATAAATGAGATAGTTTCAACGAGAATAACTTTAACTCTGCAAATAGAACATCTTTGATCCAACTTGATAGGGGGCAGAAAGAAATTTCGTTATGGATCTCTTCACACTTGAGGAAATTCGAAGTAAACATGATAAAGAAAACCTTTAAAAGTATTCTTGTTGTGGACTTCAAAGGTTTTCACATACGGTAAATATTTATGATTTTAAAAAGCCTTGATTTGTTGCATGCTAGATTTGATCTCATTTGCCGATAAGATCTTAAGGAAAGTCATTTGTTTCCCTGTTAAAAACTCAGCTCATGTCGATTTTTTTGCTTGGTGATCTAGATAATGCAAACTTTTTAACTAAGTGTAAAGAACAGGAAATGGTTTTCAACAAATTCCGTCCTGAGGTGTATTACGCGCACGACTCGGCCAGCTGGTCGTGTTTGTTATATATGATGGTCGACCGTACAATTATTTCGAATTCTACTTTCGTTGTAGGTTTACGGTTTTCGAATAAAAGAATAAATATTTTAAGACTAAAGCAGCTTTTAAATGATTGAAGGTCGCCTTTTTTTGTTAATTGTTTTGTTAACATGGGAGAAAGAAAATTCCAACACGTAATAAACATTTTAACTTACTGGTTGAAGTAGGTGTTTTAGTTTTATCTCTTTTCAAATTCTAATCATATACTTGATAAATAGAATGACCGAGAAAATTATAACAAAAACAATAATTTATTGTCAATAAAACTGACGTGTTTTTAAAAGTGATTATAATTTATATTCTTTATTATTTATAAAAACTTTCTTTAGACATACAAGAACAAACGTGAAATAATTTCGATCTGTTTTACATGCTTAATTTGTTTGTTTGTATGTATGATTTGTCCTGTATCGGAAGTCGTAATTTTCCACGATAAATATATATTTTTCCGTTGGACAAATTTCTCCCAGCAATATACATATATAAGTAGGTTTCAAAACCTCTGTAAATATAGGCTCGCATTACCGCGATTCTGAAAATGTTAAAATCACTGTTCTCTTTATTTTGTTATTTACCTCTGTATTTGTAAAAGTAAATTCATGTTATCTTAGCACTATTATAGAATTGGTCTGGCTATTTTTTTGTTGCTAGAAAACATCTTTTATATGGATCAAAATATACAACTTCCCTGCGTGGTTTAGCGTTGCCATTGGAATTAGCGGAACAATTTATGCTATCAAATTTAAAAATCAAAACAGTGGTAGTGTTGTCATGTTAAACTGTTTTTTAGAAAAGAAATTCCTTTTCTGTTTCAAATGAAACTTTCAGTTATTTTCAGTTATGATTATGTAAACAATGAACTGACTAAAATAGTAAATTAAATAATTATTCTAAAATAGCATGTATTAAAACGTTTGATTTTTATAATTAAATAAATAAATCATTTGATACAGTTTTCTTCGGCTTGCTTTCAATAATTCAACATTGTCATTACTTTTTATCTTTTTGGTTTTTTAAAAACCAATTACCAGTATATCTGCCTGATTTCAGGATTTACAACTTTTACTTTTCACTTCATTCTTACTCGTGGAAAGGGATATTAATATTATAATTTCCATATCAAAAATTTACATTTCAAAAAATGACACTTAAAATTTCGTTTGCCACTAACAATTGTGACATGTCAAATCCACCACACTATATAGATGTAAATAGCCAACTGGTTTGCCTCCTATCAGTTTGGGTTTTTAATTGTGTTGTGTGTGTGTCAAACTAAGAGAAATTGCCTTCTCAGCTACTCCAAAATCTGAGTTTAAATACTGTTATTTTTTTACATAAAAGAAACAGAGTAATAGTAAAAGATCAACACATAGTCAATAAAAAGTCAAAAAGTTTATTGTTTAAATCTGTGATGTGTATTATTTTGATTAGCAAAATTTGGTTACCTGGAACTTAAAGGGACTTGAAAAAGAGGTGTTTTTTATATTGGAGATAAAAAGTATCTTGTTTTCTTTAATTTGGTTAAAATTTCAGCCTTCAAAAAGTTTTTTTTTCCAAGAGCATATTCTATTTTACTTTTCTATGGAAATTAATTTTTGAAGTGTTGACCCTTGAATTATGTTTTTTTAAAAGTGCTCTTGCATTTGCTGCAAGTCAGTATGTTTTGTTGTTACTTTTAACTCCTTTTATTTTTGTTTTGAAAATCCCAGATAATATTATTATAATTTCTTCTCTTTTAGTGTTAATATAATTTATTTTACAACTGTTATGTAAGAATATAAATATTGGATTGAAAGTTTAATTGGTTAAATTGATTTCGTAAGATATGACTTTGTTGATTTTCTCAATTATAAATGAGTTACTTTAGCACTTTTAAGGGTTAAGTGTTTTTCTAAGTGTTCTTCTGAAACTTTTAAAAATGAAGCAAATTGGTTGGTTAATATAATGAAGGTAACACATGCACTGCAGCGATGCACCAACTGTACAGTTGAGAGTAGTACAGATCCTTAAGCAATATTAATCCTTTGTATTAGTAATTACATCTATAAATAATTCTACAGTGCAATCCAAATGGAAAATCATCTATTCAAATAAACATTGTTTGGTGTGAAAGGCCTGTTCCAAAGGTGGTCCTATTTCTTCTTGTTTACAAGTTCACTTGTTACTGGAAAAACGTCTCGACACTTTTCAACGAAAATCAATGAACATGTGAAATTGGATATTAGGTCTCACACATACACAAACACCTAATGTCTTCAGAAGGTTGTCGGCAGAAATGTACAGCTGATTGCTTTGCCATCACAGATCAGTCCACTAACATCCTGGAACTTAATATCAAAGAGGCTATTCACATCTTTTGGGAAAATTCGTTACTCAGCCGAGAAATTTTGCCATTCAATCTAAAACTTTAATCCTTTATTGCATAGTTTATTTAATTTACTATTATCTTTTTATCCCAGTTCGCAGTGTAATCTTTATATTCTTATATAACTTTATTTAAATATGCTTGTGTAATATTTGATTTCGTTATTCTAAGAAAGGCATCATACATGCCAAGACATGTCAATCTCCATTAATGCAGTGTAGATATTCATTAACATTTGATCCATATGCATGAAGAAGCAGTAAGTAGATAAAATTTTAATGAATATACATACTGCATTAATAGAGACTGACACATTTCGGCATGTCTCATGCTTTCCTCAAGAACGAAATTAAGTATTGAACATTCAAACATATAAAGTTTTTAATCACTTACCTCCTTCACCTTCTTGGCCACCATTACTAGCTGAACTTAAGCTTGACAGGGTTGATGTACTGAAAATGACCGTTGCATCTGAGTGTTCATCTTCATCATCTTCACTCGTGTTTTGGTTTTCCTGGCCGTTTGCTGAGACGATGGAAGTTCATTTTCCCTTCAGAAGACTTATTATCAGGTTAAAGTTTTTCAACCTGGGTTGATTTTCGGTTCCCTTTGTCTCCTAGCCCTAATTAGTCATTCATTAGGGCTAGGAGAAAATGGAAATGAATTTTCATTTCATTTGGAGACTGTTTAGAATCTGTTATGTATGGCTCGGATGCAGGAATTCACCAATGGGGCAAGCATGCCTTACTAAGGCCAGCTGGTGTTGAAATTACATTACCCTTATCTTGTATTCATCGGAAGGTTATGGTTTTCCACAACCAGAAAAGCATACTCATCCATGCCTTTATGTTTCTATTGATTAACAAAGACTGCACTTTGCAGTTACTGTTGTAGTTGTTCCTAGCTACCTAGATGTAATGGATATGTTTCTGATGAAGCGAGATGACCCTGAGCCTTGGAGAGCATTAGCTCTCAATGCTCAGCAAAGAAACAAGGTTGTTCAAATACATTTCTATGTTCCTCACCCTCGCTGGGGTAGACGGTCGGGTTGCTGGAGGTTTAGCAAGTTCACTTTCTTCAGGAACCTGGTGTTCTGGCAGAATTATATACAAGGAAGATTAAAGAAGCCATACCTATATAAAAGATGCTAATTTAAAAACTCTTAGCACAGTTTGTATGTTCTCGAAAGACTTTTGAAATCCCACAGTATTTTCCAGTATTTGGATAAAAAGTTCTCAAGGACTAAAATAAAGTTTTCAACTTGAAACTGGAATTCGTTTAGTCAAAAATATCTCAAGGTATTTTTGGAAATTGGCAAAAACGTTCACAGCATTTAATCTTGATTTTAAAACACTGTTGGACAGACGAGAAGAAGCGCAACTGCGAAAATAACATGGCTACTTATTCTGAGCCTCGGCCATTTTTATTCCAAATTTTCATTCTAATCATGTTTTTGCTGCATCTTCAAACTATAAATGAAAGTCAGAATACTTCATTTACCATGGCAGTTAATTTCTGTAGACGCCTTGGAGTTTCCAAGGTCTTAACTTCCTGTCGAAAGTTTTCAAAGTCGACTGCAATATACTGTAGATGGCTCCCCAACCTTTAATCCAACCATTATCACTCTTAAGCTCCTAATTTCTGGAGACGTGGAACTAAACCCGGGAGATGACAATAAAGATCATGAAAGTATAAAACTGAAGCTACCAAACAGAGGATTAAGAATCGGGCAGTGGAATGTTGAACACCTCACCGATGACAAGTTTGAACAGATCAGTCTGATTTTGAAAAGCTGCAACAACATCGACATCTTGTTTTTATTGGAAACTTTCCTGAAACCTTTCAAACCAGATTCAGTATACAATATTTCTGGCTACAATTTATATCGGAAAGAAAGAGACAAAACTAAAGTTGAAGGCGATCTATTGGTATATGTTGCTGACAAAGTCAGGGCAAAAAGAATGTGTGACTGTGAAGATGACGGCATCGAGTTGATGTGGTTTAATGTGTGCCTTCATAAATCAAACAGACCAATTTTGGTGGGAGCTCTGTATCGTCCCCCTTCTACAAATGCTGATACCGATAATAAAATCTAACATCACATTGAGTCTGTGTATCTCAGGTGTCAAGAGTTGATTTTGGTAGGGGACATAAACATCAACTCTCTTAATCAAAACAACTACTCCAACCACCGACTTGCAAAGGCTTTTAAAAGTCTAAACATGTCTCAACATGTAAACGTTGTAACAAGGCCAAAGATCATGTTTACTCAACTAATTCAAACTTTATTTCCGACATTATTGTGCCAAATATTGGTATGGCTAATCATCTTCCTGTATTCGCTTGTCGCAAATATTTTGCTCAAAACAAAGATTCCGGTCATAGAGTTATAAATTATTTATTTTGATTTTAAGAATTTGAAAACGGATGCTTTGCTCGATGACCTCAGAATCTCCCCTTGGGACAGTGTTTTTGTTTTCGATGATATTGATGATATTCTTAATGCGCTTGAATTAGTGCTGAACCAGGCATTAAAGGAACACATTCCATTGAAACAAAAATGTGTAATGAAACCTAAACAACCCGATTGGATGAATAGTAGCATTATTAACGCCATCGCACAACGTGACAAAGAGCTTAGTAAGGTGCGGAAATCAAACAATCCAAATAACTGGGCTAAATATAAACACGCAAAATGTTTTGTCAGAAATCTCATTATAAAGTCTAAGCATATTTATTTTTGAGAGTTTATAGAGAAAAACAAAGTTAACCCAAAGGAAATCTGGAAAGCAATGAAATCGCTCACTAAGACAAAAAAACTTAGCAAAATTACGGAAATGAAACGGGATGATGGCACATTAGAACTGATGCACATGCAATTGTAAACACACTAAATTAATTCTTTGTGAATATTGCAAGTAATCTACAAACAGATACTACTCCGACTGAAATGAACACAATCAGACTTGAAGACTTTGTTTCGTCTTCACTCAATAACTACATTACTCAGTTTAACATTCCAGCTATAGGAGTAAAGGATACTCAAAGAATGATTGACCAACTATCCATCGGTAAGGCAACTGGACCTTATCATATAAGTGTCTGGTTACTAACGATAATTGCACCAGTGTTTTGTGAACCGTTAGCAAAATTTTTCAATCTATCAATTGCAAAGGGTGTTTCCCAAGTAAATGGAAAGTTGCATGAGTAACTGCACTTCTTAAAGACGCTGCGTGTGACTGCAGGGACAATTACAGACCCATATCTGTACTGTCAGTTCTATCCAAGTTGCTAGAGAAACATGTTGCAAGTCATCTTATGAACTACATGGTGCAGAACAACCTTCTATATAATTTGCAATCAGCCTTCCGTAACAATCATTCCACCGAATCTGCTCTGATACACCTAACAGATCAAATACAGTTTAACCTGGACCAAGATGAAGTAACTGGAATGGTTTTCGTGGATTTTAGAAAGGCATTCGATGTCGTGGATCATGAAGTTCGTCTCAGACAGTTATATTTGTATAGAGTAAGTGACAAAGCACTGATCTGGTTTAAATCATACCCCTCTAACCGTTACCAATTTGTTTCCTTCGAGGGCAATTCGTCAGTCCGGTTGCAAATTAAACAAGGTGTACCACAAGGCTCCGTGTTAGGCCCTGTACTTTTTCTACTGTTTGTGAATGACCTACCACTTTACCTATCAAAGTCATCTGTTGATGTTGTTGCCGATGACACTACTATGTCTGCAAGTGCCCACTTCTCAAACATCTCTTCATTGTCTGAAATCTTGAATAGCGACCTAAATGGTTTAGAAAAATGGTCGACTCGGAATAAAATGTTTGTTGATACTTCCAAAACCAAGGTGATGCTAGTGTCAGGTAAGCAAATACCATGAAAACTAAACCCGGAGGCAATCAGTCTGTGACTACAGATTGGAAACACATATTAACTGTGTGACTTCACATAAATTGTTAGGAACTATTTTAGACACGAATATGAGCTATGAACAACAAGTTGGCGAGTTATTAAAAAAGTTGTTTAAACGCCTTGGCTTGTTCAAGCACCTTAGTCCTTACCTTAAACCACAGCAACATGAAACCTACCAGAACGCAGTAATTAAGCCTACATTTATGTATGCGAGCTCAGTGTGGGACAGTTGCTGCACTGAATGCCATCAGAGACTTCTAAAGTTACAAAAAAGAGCTGCAAGAATAATCTTTGATGCAGATAAAAGAACGCCTTCAATAAACCTTTTTAATAAATTGAACTGGCTACCAATATCAAAACAATTTTGTAGGAACACAATGGTTTTCAAAAGGGTAAATAGTAACTACTCCACCCCCAATTATCTGAATACTTTTTTGATAAAGAACTCTGACATCCACACTCAAAGAACTCGTTAATGTCAATTTAACATGATATGTCCGAATTACAAAAGATCCACAGAGGGTGGGAAAACCTTTTTCTGTAAGAACTATCAAAGAATGGAACAATATAGATTTAAATATTAGATCTTTAAAATCAGTCACTGCTTTTAAAAGAAACTTTGGAAAAATTTGTTATCGAACCAGAAAGCTACTAAGCGTATTGAAATATATTAAACTAGTATTTTATCTTTGTACATTTTTATTTGTAATTGCTATTGTCATCTTTTTAAAATTTTGTACATAATTTTATGCCTTATTTTTAAGTTAGATATTTTAGGGAGGGCCACAAATTTATCTGTAGTTTTA
>JAOBAY020073899.1:0-11468 GCA_025331085.2 Zoanthus sociatus | reverse complement strand
ATACTATAAATGGAATGCTACGTTGGTGTTTCTACATAAACAGTTTTATAAATAGATTTATAAGTTCTACATCGTAGTGAAAAAAAGAACGCCAGACTGAAACGTCAGTTAAACATTCTTTTTTTTTACTGCGGTGTAAAACGTATCTATTGGTAAAATTATTACTATTTTTATTGTTATATACCAACTATCAAAATCCATTCTTCTTGTACTACCATTGGACGAGATGACATCACGCTCGTGTGAACAAGTTTCACTGTTTCCTAGCAACCACGCACTCAGCGGGCAACATTATGTTATGGACCGGTAAACAACAAAACCGGAAGTTAATTGTAATTTGATGTGATCTCAAAAGTTCACAAAACACAAGTTTGGATTATAAAAAAATTATTTAAAAGCTGTCTTTTGTTCTTCTTTGATAGTTGGTATATAACAAAACGCTTATTGAACTTAACCTCGGTAAAGCAGCCTGCCTCGGGAAACATCAGCAGTCTCGGACCACAAACACACTGTTTCCCTCGGTCTCAGTCAATAAGTGTTAATTAACTAGTATACTTGGGAAGATCATGGTATACTGAAAGGCTTCAAATTTTTAACTGTACATATGACTAAATGTTTTTTAGTATTTGAGGAGATAGCTTGGATCTTGTTATAAAAGCCGCAGATATTGGTATTGAAACACAGCTCAGATATTGTATAAAGGCTGATTTTGTTAGTTTTTGAAACTGTTCCATAAGCAGCAAAAAGATAAATTTATATTTTTTTTCTATTTTGTTTGCAGGTATCTGCTGTACATCACGCAGCTGATCAATAACCCAAAGATGAAACCGCACAAGTATTCAGTGTACATCAAGTCAGTCACTCTTAACCCAGTTCCTGTATTCAACAAAGCCAGGTATGACAAGCGGTGTTACTAATCACAAATGGGGCATTTTGAGTAGACTTTAAGGGTGTTTATCAGACTTCCTTCAGGTCTGGAAAACCTGGGAAGGCCTTGAAAACTGAATTTTCGAATTTTTGGTCTTAAAAACTTGGAAAATCAGTTTTAGTCCTTGAAAGTCCTGGAAAAATATCAAGTATTGGTCCTGGACAGTCCTGGAATAATATCAAGTGTTGGTCCTGAACAGTCCTGGAATAATATCAAGTATTGGTCCTGGACAGTCCTCGAATAATATCAAGTATTGATCCTGGACAGTCCTGGAATAATATTAAGTATTGGTCCTGAACAGTCCTGGAATAATATCAAGTATTGGTCCTGGACAGTCCTGGAATAATATTAAGTATTGGTCCTGGAATAATATAAGTATTGGTCCTGGACAGTAATGGAAAAATATCAAGTGTTGGTCCTGGACGGTCATGGAATAATATCAAGTATTGGTCCTGGACAGTCCTGGAATAATATCAAGTATTGGTCCTGGACAGTCCTGGAATAATATCAAGTATTGGTCCTGGACCGTCCTGGAATAATATCAAGTATTGGTCCTGGACAGTCCTGGAATAATATCAAGTATTGGTCCTAGACAGTCCTGGAATAATATCAAGTATTGATCCTGGACAGTCCTGGAGTAATATAAAGTATTGGTCCTACACAGTCCTGGAAAAATATTAGTTATTGGTCCTAGACTGTCCTGGAAAATGAACCCGTATTTGCCATATACTGAGGACTTTAGTTAAGAGAGTAATCCCCATTTAACTGATATGGTGTGTGTTATCCTAGAAATGGTTGCAGACCTTTCATTGAGGTTCATCAGGGAGAACAGCGGGTACTGTCGACTGCTCAAGAAATCGAAAAAATGAGGTAGAGCAAGTTAATACTTATAAGTATTGATGTTGATTTGTTACGTTTTACAGCTTTATTCATCATTTGTTTGACCTTTGAGTACCATAGCTGTAATTTCATCTGTCGCAGAAACTGTGCTCTTAGAACCCCTCCTCCTATCAAACATCTCCTGCCTTACTTCATTCCATCTGTTTGTCATCCAGCATGATGTTACTTTTATTTCATGTCTCTTACAGACCTCCTAAAATCAGATTCAGGGACTTTAATAAAAAGTCTTTTTTTGTCTTGAGTTTTCACGGCTTTAAAAATTTCTTAAAGGATAACTGAACCCTAAAACTGACTTTTCATCATTTGAAAATTTAGGCATAGTAGAGCAATTATATGAAGTTTTTTTTAAGCTGTTATTCGAGCAGTTCAGAAAAATTTGATGTTTTGCAACGAATAAACAGAATTTGATTGACGGCTCAATATGTGATATCAGCGGTTGTTTATGACGTGGGTTACGATATTAGGATGATTAAAACGAGGAAAAGCCATGGTTACTGTACGGCATTTGGCTGGTATTAAAGAGAAAAACTTCGCAAGACCCTAGATTGCCCAAAAAATATCAAAATCTCAAAGCGAACTGCCATATTTATGCTCTGAATATCGTAACCTACGTCATACCACACCGCTGACAAGCTCATTTGCGACCACGGTATCAAACCTTTTCTTGAGAATTTTCTTCTTTTCTATATCAAATTTCTCAATGTTATTCGACCAATTTGAAAAAAAAAATTCACATAGTTAATCTACTACACAAATAGATTCAAATACAAATAGGTTAGTTTTAGCCTTCAGTTCCCCTTTCAAAAGATTTTAGCCTTTATTTTGTTAAGGAAGTTTTTATAGTTGATTAACCCTCTTGCCTTCAAAACAAATTAGTTTTCTCTTCAAATTTCTTCCTCATTTATGACTTAGCAATTTATTCATTTTTACTTCATTCACTTTGCCGGTTAATGTTTGAGTATTCCATCTTTAAATTCTTACTTTCCTTACACTTTTCCTTCAGGTCTTTCAACTACGCATGCTCATCATCCTTCCACTAAACCCTACTCTACTGTCTTGACTTCTGAGCCAGATAAGCATTCTTCGACAGCCCACTTGTGTGGGCTCAAAATAGGCACTCCAACCAACCTTAAAGCTAACGGGCAATCAACAAAAAAGCTTTCCAAACATTCAACTACTACTTCCAGTAAAACTATGACTAAATCTGCAACAACAGCTAAAACTACAATTACATTTACAACTACATCTACTGCTAAAACTACAGCAACATTTACAACTGTAACTACAGATAAAGATACAGCTATACTTAGTACTAAAACTGTCTCTACAGTAGCTACATACAGTGATTTAACTTTGACTGAAACTAAAACTAACAGTCCTTTGACAGACTACTATTCGACGACGTTCAGAAAGGCCACCTCTTCAAGGCCTAGCTCCAAACATACAATCAAGAACCAATCGTTTAACCGAGGTAAAGTAATAAATGGTAACCACTCTCGTGCGTTATTCATAACAATTAAAAGATCCTAAAATACAGCTGAGAAAATTTGGTAAATGTTTTAAATGTTTGTCGAAGTCTTGCTAGAATTAACTAACTACAAATCTCATTGACCTGGTTTTAACATGGAAAAATCACTTTGATCTAATCTCTAACAAATACTTAGGAACAACATAAGGTAAGATTCTTTCATACTCAGGCTTCATTTTTTACCTTATGGTACTCTCTTATTATTTTCATGCTTTATATTTTATAGAAACATTGTTAGGTCGTTCATATATGTAACTGAACTATAAAAAGAGTGGTTTAATTGCAAAAAAGAGCTGTACGTGTCATACCTAAATTATTATGGTTGCACACAGCCTCTTCATGATAATAAACGATAATATATCTTTTCTAGATTTTCATGTACTTTTTTTCAAAATAGTTTTTTTCCAAAGAGCTTTGACAACTTGTTTCAAACTAATCAATGATTCTGCACACTGTCATTCAAATAGAACGAAACATATCACCTTTTTATAGAACGAACATACAATTCTCTTTACGAGGTTCTATTAAACATGACTCAAAGCAAAATATAATCAGCAAGCTTTCAAAAAAATATGAAATTCTACCTAATGTACACTTCAATTTTATCTTAATTTAATGCAACTGTACAAATAACATGAACCAATTTCGTGCCCACAGTCCACGTTCCTTCTGGCCAGCGCCTTCTTCCTTCTCCGTATCTTGGCGCAGGCCAGAAGGAACGTGGGCTCTGGGGACGAGATTGACATGAACCCCTAGGCTCGTAAAAGATTTAATTTTATATGGAAAGCGGCTGTTTAAAGGAGGTGTGCAGGAGAACTATGACAGTGTACTTAAAAGATCGTACGACGCATGCAATTATAACTTCAAGATAAACTTCTTCACAAAAAATTAACTTTTAGAAATTCTACAATCATCATCAAAACATTTGGGGTGCTCAACCTTTTGTGTTTTTACTTTTGGAAGACTGAATTGTTTAGCAAAGATCAAAACAACTTTTTTCAGCAATTATCTGTTCATAAAAGTATCTACAATCTTTTATAATTTCATACTATGCTGTCAACCTCATGTAAATCGACTTATGATTCACTTTGTTAAGTTGTTAAACATGTTTCTTTATATTATCTGCAGTCGGTCCCACGGTCGCATGTGGTGGAGATATAAACGTGTGTACTAATAAGACACATGTACACAACAACAGAGTGCCGAATGCTCAAGTAATCACCACAAGATACATTCTTAATAATACCAACTCAAGTATGAGAGAAATGCCTCGTGGTACGTAAATAGTTTTTGTCGAATAAAACGTTTAAGAAATATGAAGAAAATTAATAATAATGATAATATTAGAATAAATGAATATATATAGAATATTTTTGTAACTTTATATCAACAAAATGAGCAAAAGGAACTAGGTGTTTTTACAGCCACTCTAGTGTCGTCACTATCAAAAAAAATATGGCAATAAGGAAGAACAATATCAAGCATGAAAATGCAATATTTAACAATCAATCAAATTCATCAAGATCGAAACTACTCTTCGTTTATAGATGTTTTACATTCGCATTACTACATTACTAGCTGTTGATAATGATGTCAAGTAGTCGTCGAAACATTAACAACAATAATATTTATAATAATGATGATAACAGTAATAATTATTAATTAAAGGTTGTTTTTAAATACACACACGCCCTGGCGATATAATGAACGAGAAGTTTGAATAATGGGCGATGCAAAGCGAAGCGAATAATACTAACAATACTAATAATATTAATAATACTAACTTTGCATGGCCAGTAAACTGCTAGTGGTTTGTCTTCGTTTATCTTGGGTTCCTCTGAATAAAAGCTGATGCTTGAAACTTCTCTTTACAAACCTACGGGATATGGGGATGCTATAAAAACGCTTATGTGAGCAACGGCAGGAGCAGTCACACAACAAAATAACAACAGCAACAACACTTTATTTGTACACACAGTTCAAAATGAAAAATTACATTTACAAACAGGTACCAAAAAATAGAGTGCAGGCCACCTTTGATAACCTTCGGGGCTAATCGAAACAGATTGCCTTTACAAGTTAAAAATTACAATACTTGCATGGTTCAGAATAAAAGGTAAAACCTGTAAGAAGTACAGGATAACTGAGTATAGTTTACAAAAATCAATGGTACTGATATTAATGCTACTAGAAATACTGTGAAGATACAAAATATTAAATCTATTAATAAAATATACTTAAACTAATAAAGTAATAAAAGTTAAAAATAATAATACGCTGAAAGAAATTGCTGTTTTAGCTTAATATAATAGAGGATTTGTGTAGCTGTTTAAGTGATTCGTCTATTGAATTCCAAAGTTTAGGGCCACAAAATATTACGTTAAAAAGACTATAATACCCTATAAGTGTGGTGTTTTGAAGTATTTTAATTTACTAGGGACAGAAGAAAAAAACGGGAACGAGTAACAACCGTTAAAACGTCGATACAAACTTAACCTGAACTTGAACCAGCTTGTTTGCAGCCAAAATCAAAATTATATCGATGCATGTCCCAACTAAGGATATCCTGACCTGGACACACGGAATTACCCTTTACTTTTTTGCCAAAGCATTTTAACAGTTTTTCAAGAAATCGTTCAACATGTACGTTATCTACTAGCGCGATGACCGGTTTCCCACTTTGCTAATCAACTGTTCTGAGGAAGCTCCACACGGTACTGTTAGGACTTTTTTAAATGAATTGTCTAATTTACGCATACATTGTGCCTACTTGAAAAACTTTGCATAAAGAAACATCAACGGGAATAAGTCAACTATGAATCTGATAAGCCAAATTAACATCAAATCAACTGACTCAAGTGAATGAATGTTGATATATTATAACTAAATACACACACAGGTCCCATCAGAAATTAAAATGGAGTTTCAATCCGGTGCAACAAGTCAACCGTCGGTCCCTGTGGGTTTGTTAATGCTAAAAAAAGAATTTTCTAAATACTTTAGCAAAGAAAAATCATGGGGCATTGATTAAACTGGAATTCAAGCGATAATGATGTTAGCAGTTTTGCAAGCACTGGTGAATTTGCTCGCATGAGTAGAAGATCCACCACATGCAAATTCCGTAGTTCTAGACACTTGGACATATATATACTGCCTTTTCAAAACTGGATTTCATGGCGAGGCACTCTAGCTCTCAGTACTTTTTAACTTTCAGTTGTTCTTTTATTCCTCTTAAGGTACATCGTGCGCCTCACTGGAATGTTCGTTCTATGCACGTTGCGTGATGCGCGACGAAGGCTACGCCGAATGCGAGTGCCCCAGGAGTTGCCACCTTCGCTATGAACCCGTATGTGCTGATAATGAGAAGTCATATGAGAACAAATGCGCCATGAAGCTCGAATCGTGCATGAGGGGAGAATGGATAAGAGTACGGAAGAAAGGCGAATGTGGTATTGTAAATTCATACTTTGTCTCATTTTTGCTGACAACCGTAGAAATGTTCAAGTTTCAAGTTTCAAGTTTATTAAGAAAATTTAAAAACATACAAAAAATGACTAACCACTGCTCACAGTTAGCTACAGCTATTCGAGGCGAGCAGTGGCTTGACGCATCCGTAGAATTAATTGGTAATGTATATATATTTTACTTACAAAATATATCTGTTATTTTCGAGTTACTGGTTACTGGTTACTGGTTCAGTGCAGCTCTACTAGCTGAGCCATTGAACCAACTTGGTCACAAATATCTAATGATTTGTGAATGCAGAAGATATCTGATTATTTACACTGACAGTGCGGAGCTTCATACATTTGAAATGAAATCAACATTACTGCTAAGTCAGTGAATATAAGTCCTTTCAATATACGCCTTTTAACATAAGGGTATATCGCATTAAACGTGTTTCCATTAACCAATGTTCTGCTCCTTAAGAACAGAAAGTTAGGGGCTTTCAATCCGTTTACAGGTTAAGAAAGCTGTGCTGATTTTTAAACACAGAATTATAAAAACGAGGAAGTGGTAAAGGGCGGGGTTGGGGGGGGGAGGGGGAGGGGCGCATGGTGGCGGAGAGAAAGATTTCGGGAAACAATCTCTTTCAAAACTTAAGTTTTGTGAAATAGCTAGTTACCTAGTCGTAAGTTTCCAGAGCCACCAATTAGAATTCACAGTGTAAACAAATTCACAGTGTAAACTTTCCAACGAAGGAGTAACGCTGGTGGCTTTGGAAAAGTTTGTCAAGATCGGATTGAGATGCCCGGCAACAATATAGAAAATATTCTTTCGCTCGACAGCATATATTTTTGCCAACATGTTTCCATTTGTCATGTTTTTCTGCCTTGCTGCCTGTGCCCCTAGTACCACATGCTTTTCTCTCGAAATCTTAAATCCCTCGCTCATATAAACCATGCACATCCAGTTTTACATTAAACAAAACAGTTTTATTTATTCTTTAAAGTTCGCATTTTCGAAAGTCGCAAAACAAAAACTTCCGAAAGTGAATTTTTAGAATTTACTGATGAAAATGTCGTTAATTGGATAGAGATCTGACCTTGCCTATATATATAAAGTTATGGGCGGACGTGGTTGGTGCAGTTGGTAAGATCTCTGCTTTCCAACACAAGGTCCCTTGTTTGATCCGGGCAGTTTGCTGAGATTCGAATATTTGTGTGACCTTGCTGTGTCTGAGCCAACTCAGCTTTCCATCCTTCCGGGGTAGGTAAATGAGAACCAGCGTCTGCTGGGAGCTAACCTGCGATGGATTAGTGTCCCGTCCAGAGGAGTCAAAAAGACTCTCATCCGCTTAATACTGCATACAAAAACCGGAGATAAGCGCCGGCTCCATGGGTCACCTGGATTGTAAAGGATTTAGCTAGCTAGATAGCTAACTCCAGACCTTTAAGTAAAAAATCATACCCTACCCCTAAGAAAACATGCAGTAAAAGCTGCCCAACCTTACATTTCCATTATCGTGCTCATAGGAACATCTGTGCTGGTCGTTTTGTTAATACCATAGATGTTATCATAACTCTCTCCATACCAGAAACTGTATACCCTATCCCAGATAATTAGATCCCTAACCCATGCCAAATTAGATATCCTATCATAGACCTCAGGCAAATATGATACCCTATCCCAGACTCTAGAGCTCGAAAACCATACCCTATTGGGCGGTACGTATCTATATACCACATGTGGGCGAGTAACGTCCCCCCCTCCCATCCCCCCATTCCCCCCGGGGAACAATCACCAGGATGAAATTTATATCAGACAAATTTAAGAATCTTATTTCATTCTTGCACACAGATTGAGATGTACATGTAAGTTCATAATAACAAGTTTAACAATTCTAATTTTCTAAAAGCAGCCGAAAATGGAAAGGAAAACTTGAATACTCGTATGCGTTGCATAATGTACGATATAGTGTATGGTAAAACGTTTTGTTTGGAATCTGTTCAGTTTCGCAACATTATTAAAGTATAACTACTGTCTGGAATTATCAGGAAATGAGAACAATTTAAGAACAATTCGAGGCTGAAATGACCAAAACGTTAAGAACAGCCAAACCTCTGCCAAAAGTTACTGGTTTTTAAAAAAAAGCCAGTACATACAAGGAATAATGAAATGCGTGGGATTAATATGGATGTAGAATACCATAGTGATTTTAAAATTAGGTTAAACGTATAGATGCTACACTTCGGATTCAGACACAACTGACAGCCTTGGTTTCCATCCGCGAGGACTGCGCTTCTTGTCTCTTTTTTTAACAGTGCTGTTGGATAAGGTTATTGAATTTTCTTTCTCGTTGTTTTTATCTTGTAACGTTACGCTTACTTTCTCAACAGGTTCTATACATTTAGCCACCCAAATATCCTCTAATGGTTGATGAACGTCACCAGAAGCATCACAATCACTTACCTCACTAACAGCTTGAAATTTAATCGGGTGACGTTTGTGAGTTGGATTGCTTCTAGATTTTTTAACAGTGTTATCACTATGGCAACGCATGTGCGGTAATTCCCCATTTGCTCGAGGCTTCTGCGCGGGAGGAGAATGAACAGTGGCTGGGAACGAAAATTGTTGTTGCAATGAACTGAGATCCATCGGATTTTCCTCTTGGTTTCCCTCCAGCCTGCCCTTTTCAAATCGAGGATAGGACTTTGATCTGCTAGCGCATGACTGTCGATATCTTCTATCAGTGCTTTGTGTGGTGCAGCTTTTTGCACGTGGACGCGTATGAGCACTGCGGCTAATACGAATAGCAGTAGAATTTCCTTGGCTGTCGGCGGGTATGCGTTGAGAAAGATTCTCACCATCTTCTGATTCGCTCTCGTTACTTGGACATCGCTGACAAAATGTTGTGAAGCTCAATTTTTGCGAGCTTGCTCCAGTGTCAAAAGAGCTAAAAGACTCAAAAGACATATTGTCATTATCGTCTCTAGAGCCTACGCGTTTGTTTAGTCTGTATTCGTTTAACACGTTTGAAATCTCATCTGCATTGTCGCTTTCTTCTTCCTCTTGATTAGAAGTAATTTCTACTTTGTCGTTATCCGGAATTCCATCATACATCGGTACGGATAACAGTGGTCTTGATTCTCTTTTAAAACTAGAATTTGTTGCCTGAGATGTTTGGCTTGTTTGGCTGTAGGTACGAGTTGGCGGATATCTTCGGAGTGAACCGTGACTTCGTATCGAAGCTGTGCGAGTAAATTTTGGCGAGGGTGGCACTAACATTTCATTTACTGACCTTCCTTTTTCATACTTTGAAAGTTTAGATTTCAGTCTCCGACGTCTGGCCATGGCGCAAACAACGTAAATGAAAACGACCACTAGGCTTATCGTAAAAAAGCATCCTCCAAAAATAGCAATGTAAAACCATACTCTGGTGTCACATTGCCAGCGCGTGTTCACATTAAAAGCGCTAATATGCGACGAAAAAGACATAACATCGATCACGACACTTTCGTGAGAACCGAACAACAGTCGTGCGTCACATGTTTGGCCAGGCTGAGCCACACATGTGAAAAGTGTCGACCCGACATCATACAATACCCGATTCATCGACAAAGATATATGTAGCAGTGATAATGATTTTCCACCAGATATATGTCTGAACAATACGTAGTAATTATCTGAATCCTGGACAAATAGCTCATAAGAAATTCTTGTGGTTTTACCATGGTTTGTGTTAATAGCACCACGCTGGGTTTTTTTGTTTGCTTCTTCTTCGTGTGTAAGTCCAACCTGCGTTTTCATCCACTCATCTAATCTTTCTCGTCCTCTTAAGATTATAAGCTTAAAATAACTGTCAGACTTGGCCTTTATCAGTAAAGACGAACCTTTAAGCAAATAGAATGTTTTATACCAGTAGTGATATTTGGCGACATATACTTGAGTAGAAACATTGGAGCGTTTCCTTTGAACACTAAGTCTGAGCTTTGACATAACTCGTAATCTTCTTGTGGTCATATCATCCTTTAAAGTTATTCCTTTGCAAAACAAGGTTGAAACCGACACGGCCTGCATGTCACCTTCTGCAAGCTCATAAGTTTGAGGGAAGATATCAGAAAAATTAATTATTTGAAACACAATCGCAGCTGCTACCAAACCAATTGCTGCTGTACAAATCACAGAGCATACACAGATTTTCAAGCGATATCTGTGATAATTTAGATATTGCTCTTTAAATTCTGGATTTCCGAGATGAACAACTTTGCGGCTCTCAAGAGTCATAGCAGCTAGCAGTCAGCCTGGAATCTGGTACCAAGATCCTACAAATTGCTGTCGTTGTACGTCTCAGAAATCTTTCCACAACAGCCGTCGGCCTGCACAGTTTACAAACTACATCTGTGAAGTGACGAAAGCGGTCATGGGAAAAGAATGCAATGTTTCTACTCATTCACACGGCTATCAGTTCCTTGTCGTCGTCATTGACATGTAATTTGTCACATTATTAAAGCGATACTTGAAACATCACGGAGATCATCAAAAAATAATAGCTTGCTGGCTGTTTACACCATATCATAACAAGTCAAGTAAAATAGGGACAGTTGATTAAAAATTAAAATAAATTTGTGTTATCTTTATATGAAAACGTAAAGTTTCAAAACCTCAGCT
>JAOBAY020073898.1:0-19740 GCA_025331085.2 Zoanthus sociatus | reverse complement strand
CTCTATTGCAAAAACAAGTTTCAATGTTTCTTTCTGCTTAGGATTTAAAATGAAAACTTATCAAAGAAATTCGACCTTAGTTTATTCATTAGTAATAATCAAGTTGAAAATTATAAAACTTCCGGGAAATTCTTCTTAAAAAACTGTTAAAGTATATCACTATTTGCTATTCGTTGTAAAGTTAATCATTATCAAGTAAAATTCATAAAAGTAGTTTTTTTCTTGAGTATATATATGTTACGAAAAATGTCAGTTGTTGATGTTGATTCATTACTGCACCATGTTAAGGGCGAAGTTGATTGGATTGTATTTTTCTGTTTCCAAACTCAATAGCAAAACACACAAGATAGAAGTCACCATATCTCTGTGTTTGAGCTATTTTAAAAAAGTGTTTCTGTTGTAAATAGGATTGGAAAACGTTATCTGGCAATATCTTAATTGCTGGCAGGCAGTATTCCAGTTGCATAGAGCATGCAATGAGGCTCAGATTGATTGACCGAAAATTAAGAACAATTTAAGAGCAAACTCAGGCTGAGGCTGAAATAAAATGAAAATGTTTCTGATCGAAGCTTTATTGCATCTTATAATTTACGTTCGCAATGTGCACAGACAGTAAAAGTATACGCAGAAGCACCGTTTTTCGTTATATATATTATTATATCTACCGTATTCTTCCAAATGACAAACGTATTCATATATGGAGAGATCTTCTCAAAATATAGAAGATCAGCGCTGTTTTTCAAGGTCTTGCCTTTTTTCTTTTTCTTTTGATTCACATTATTTCAAACCGCTCACAGAAATAACAAATTGTAGCTGAAGCAGCCAAAAAATTAAGAACATTTGAACCTCGGTAAAATTTACTGATTCTTATAAAAAAAAGTATATTAGATGGATGGATTTGTGTACTTGTTTTGTTTTTCTGTTTAGCTTAATCGAGATTAACTATGTTTGACTTATCGGCATTATGAACACCGTTTTCTTCTCTGTCAATATAATTCTAGAGATATGTTTTGTTAACTTTGAGTTCTGCATACCATATACTAATTATACTGCATGATCAAAGATTTTTGTCGCGGGCTATACATCTCAGATCTTTTCCATTGTTTATTAAGACCATGCACTGTTTTTTACAATGTTACTCAAGAATAAAAATAACTACGGCTGACACTTATAACTACTGTTTCTATTCCTTGTCTAAAATTTAGTAAATAAATGAAAGCAATCGTCTGAGGTGTCGCTTTGTAGGTAGACCATGACATTTATTTTTTTTTAAAATATAGTGTAATGATATTATCACAGTTTTTTTAAAAAAGGAATCACTGTATATAAGAAAAATGTTTTGCGATGCAACAAGCATGTCATAGTTCTATTTTGTTTAAATCTGTGTGGCAAATCTTGAAATAACAAAAAAGCATGTTCTTTCAGAGTGCCCTTGAAGTCGAGATCGTGCTCAAATAAATTGCGCTTATTATAAATGCCCGTTAGTTCACTTTTATGATGCTTTTGTATTTTATTATCTTGAACCCTTGCTGAGATTTTGTTGAGATCTCCGCATTATGGCTATCAAGTTGATATATAGTACAATAAATAGACGTTATCTTAACAAAGCGTTTTGCACCAGGTATTTTAGGAAAACTTGCGAACCACCATGTTGCCAATTCACTTGATTTGCGCCTGAAACCTAGCTACATTCTTCTTGAAAGGAACTGCTCACCTGGAAACTAGCTTAAATCACGTAGATTGCGTTGATCAGTTCTAGATAGATCTATAACTGATCATGAAATACGGTTGAATTGATGTTCAAGTTTAGCTTAAACTCACGAACTGATGATGTCAAAGAAATTTTTCGCATCTTATACATTTTGCCAAAAGTGGTTACTATGATTCACACTGCGTGTAAAAGCAGCCATAACATTCATACTGAAGATGCCGCGAAACGCAATCTATTTTGAAAATATATGATATTCTACTCAAAATCTTCCTTGATTTGTTTCATTATTTTAGTTTGAAAGTTTTCAATACAGGTTTTCTTTTGTATTTAATGAAAGCTAGTGTATGCGGAAACTGGATTGCTTGCCTGCACTTAAAATCTGCGCAGCATATTGAAATATTGTTTGTTTTATGGTTCATGACGGGCCAGTGTAAGTTATGCAAATGTTGCGAGCGGTGATAAGATAAAACTCCAAAATAAAAACTGCTTGAGAGAATTAATGCAATTACTATTTTATGATTTCACCATTAAAATAAAAACCACTTTCTTCTCCCAGTCTAATAGCTCTGCTATATATTATGTTTGAATTATTAACAGAGCGAAATTTCATTCGAGGGTTATCGAAATAGAATGTGCTATGTCAAGACTTTAAAGGAAACTTAAGAATTAGTTTTTGAAAAAGATTTCACGTAGAAATCCAAGATAAAAAATTGAAGTTCCCTTCTCAGTTAAAAAATACGAACTACGCAAATGCGGGTACCTTCCAAAACAAAATGTCGAAACGCTTTTGTTTTTCTCAATGAACGTTTGACATTGCAAAGCAGTTGTATTTCCTCTCAAGACTAAAGGTTTAATTTCAGCACCATAACTTAAGCAATACGGAAGTTTTACAATTTTTAAAAGCTTTAGTTCCTTTTAAAATTTATGAAATAATTTATGAATTATTTTTTTGGAAACGTAGAGGGAACCTCAAATGCAACATAAGAGTAACTTTATTTGTTTTGTGCTTATACCATCGAACATTCAAGTTTGAATACTTTGCGGTAAACTTTACACGGGCTCCGAATGGTTCAATATAAAAAAAATTATAAATCTTTTTGGCTTCTTCCTGGTCATTCAGCGACACGAGCATTAAAAAGGCAATCGACGAGATCATGACATTGTTGAGGAAATCACCACTTTATCTTGTTTAATGTATCTTTGAATCTACCGCTTAGCTGAAACAAGTTATTAGCCTTGTCAAACATTTCTTTCTTCCTGTTCATTTTTGTCCCACGAGATTCCTCTAGCAAAATGATTTTTAGTTCTGATCGTAATTTTTCAAACAGAAACCCAGAGCATCTTTTAACATATAAGCTTTGGTTTTAATTTAGGGATTACACTTCCGTTCAAACGCGTCACCGGGTCTAAGTGGAAAAGTACCTGTTTGCTTTACTACAAAATAATAAATTGGGATGGACGGGGTTTGACTGGGGAAGTTAAAGTAATTCCTCGCTGTTAGAATAAACTACATTTGTCTTCCGCTTCCAAGCACCAGTTATTAAATAGTTGAAAGTTTTAATCCAATTTGATAGATTATTAAAACTTGTTTTTGGGTGCTCGCACGCAATTTTTTTTTTAAAAACTACGTTTTTCAATTTTCGTTGTTTTGATAGCATCGCGAAATGCAGAGAACGAAAATATTGTTGGAGCGAGTCGTAGTTTGCCGGAAGATTGTGCAAATTTTAATGTTCAATTTTCTCAGCTTTTCCCCATGAATGTTATAACGACTTACCCTGACAATGAAAAAAAGTGCTTTCCGAGGCGTTCTTTTAACTCCTCTAAGTTCTCATCGAAAGTTTGTGCACGCTTTCTTCTTTCTGTTTTTAATCCACTGACAACTTTTTTGAACTTCTTAAAGTTTTCCGAAAATTCTTCGATGCTTATTCTTCCATCGTGGTCTGCATCAAGTTTATCAAACACCTCGGCGAGATCTTCGGCGTCTAAATCACAAACCGCCGCGAGCTCGTTTCTGTCGATGTACCCGCTGCCATCCACATCCACTGTACCAAACAGATCGTCCGCTATCACATTCTCAAAATTGGACATCCCAATAAAACTACCCTATCTTTAGCTTCCACATCAGTTTACCTTTGTTTTTGTGAATTCAGAGGTTGAGTTATCAATTGCAGTTAAAATCGTAGCAAAATCGGATAATTGTTGCGTTAAGTCGTCACTTCGACACACTCACACAGCTGTTTCTACTGACAACCACGTTGCCACCAGCCCATGTTCCTGAAGGTTAAGAATTTGGTGTCACAGGCGAGCCAATCACAACTGGTCATTCCATTAACAAATTAAACATGGAATTTCTTGTGCAACCTATGATTGGTTATTTATAAATAGTGTTATTATCCAATTGTTCTAAAAAATATATGCAAATAAATGGAAACTAATGACGTTTTTAGCTGTCTAACTTGAGGAAAACTGATATTTTCCTTGTACGCATTCAGGATATTAACTTTAATTGTTTAGAATTTGCAATTGAAATTAAGAAGTTTGTGAAACATTCTTTTTGTTGTAAAGCTTCATGTTTAAGCTATTAGCGTCGAGAAAAATAAATTAAAACTACACCTTCAATCGAGCCAATATGCATGTTAATTAAAACATTTTAGTTTAAAAGTAAATAGCGACATTCGTATGTTTTGTACTAGAGAAATTGTGAACATATAAATGTTCTTGTTTCTTTCGTGAATACAATGAAAAAAAACTCTGAAGAAATTGTAGTTTTAGTACAATTATTATAATTACTTACGTTTTGAGTTGCACTCACTTGCCATCTCAATATCTTGTCGCTTTCAGTTAAAAAAAGTGCTACTAGTACTAACGATCGTTATATCTTAGCTAAACGATATGCTTATTATTTGAAATTAAGTTTCTTTGGTAGGTTAGGTAATTGTAAAAACTGAGTTTTTTCGCTTTTTAAACCCTTTTACAATTTTCTGCCTAGCTAGCTGTCCTGTTTGATATCAATTCCCAGAAGACTTTTGAAGGCTTAAAATGATCTGTTCTCTGTTTACTTACCTTGGTAAATATTGTATTCAGTTTTCAAGCACAAGCTTTTTTATTTACGTCTACAAATCCACATTTAATCTCGCTAACTTCTGTCGATATTTACCCCGAAAATCTATTCTCATCTAATGATCAAAACTGATATGTTTTGCTTATCCAAATATTGCTTGTCTTTTCCTTAATATAAGTTTATTGCCAAATTTTTCTTAGCATTGCTACAAACTTAAAAAAAAAAAAAAAATTTTACAAAACATAGTAATCGAGATGTTCCGTTAAAATCAGTTTATATTTGCAATTGTTATCTATATACGGTAATAAAATGTAATCTTTAACCTTATCAAACGCTCATAATTGTATTATATAAAAAATTGGTTTCATTGTTAGTGAATCAATAGTAAAATGTTTTCTTGACACGGCCAATAGAAAAAAAAATCGATTCACCGAAAACATCTCAATTGCAGAATCGAGATAACAGATGTTTTATGGAAAAGATTATTAAGAATAACATTTATTAAAGCCTAAATCATTTTTAAAAATTAAATTTAATTTGTAATATGTTTGGCGACTTTGAAATTATTTCGTTTACCTTTTGAGTTGTTAAGGTATTGTAAATGAAGTATTTTTCATACTTTTTAATTGTAAATTTGTATTGCATTCTAACTTCTGTCTTCTGTCTTCCAAAATTAAGTTTTGGCTCTATAATCTTGAAAGGGTTCAGAATCTCCTTTACGTCGTCGGGGGAAAAATAAAAAAGGCCTGGGATCGATATTAAGAAGACTTTCTTGCAGGGTTCAGCCGGACGGTGGTCTGCCGGCAGTGCGACCACTTTGCGCCGGCTATTGCGTGGCGAAGATCACTCAAATTCATCAATAAAAGGAAAATCATGTTATACAGTGAGAATATGAAGAAACAAAACAGACTATAGGCTTGTACGTGGGGTGAAATTTTGGGAAATTTGTCTTTGTTCTTCTGTGAATGTTTTTTTAAAAATATAATAAACCGGAAAATTTTTATTTACATTTTTATCTACAGTCGTGCTAGGCCTCATTAGAATTTTTGCTGCGAGCCCTTAGACGAACAGCTGCACTATTTCGGGCAGCGTTTCAAGGCAAGCAGAAAAAATTTCAGTTAGCTAAATTGATATTTTTCGTGGGCGGTGATTTTTAGACTACGGTATAAATGATCAGCGGTTACTAAAGTCACGTGGTCTATAAGTCACATGGTTTGTCAATCACGTGGTTTTGCAGCGGTTTGGCGTAGTCTTTGGTGGTGGAATACAAGTGGAAGACCCGAAAAACGCATTTAATAACGAGTTGATTTTCTTGCACGCCATATATAGCATCTCGCAGCATTTCACTTGCCATTAGCAATTTCTATTATAGATATGTATTTTTAACACGCTACTGAAGGACAACCTCCACAGATTATAGTAAAAAGGTAACAAAATACAGAAATTATGTGTGGCGGCGTTGACAGATAATTTCTGTAAGAACGCAAGAGGTGTATTACAGGTACCACTAGCTTCAAACATCTTTAAAGGTAGTTTCCTGAAATGTTTAAATTCAAGATTTAAGGAGATGGAAGGTCACGGAGGAAAAAGACGATCGCTTCTGACACTTCATAAGTAAACGCAAAAGAAGAAAAATAACTCCTTGGCAACACGAATTAAGCACACATGGGTCGCTTGTTGCAATTTCCCATGTGATTGGTCGGAATTTGTGTGACCGACTCTCCTCGACATCACGGATCACTTATTGATTAGCGATTGCATATCGACAAGTTAACAAACTTTTTTTCCGTCTTAGTGTCTACCTGCGTATGCGCAGTGCCAGTAGACACAATAATGACAGCGAATACAAAATCAAAATATTAAGATTCTTTACTTTTGTGACAAGATGGCGATGTGTACTTAATATAGGAATCTCTGTCAAGCCGAAATGTGAAAACACTTTAAATACCGGTCGTGTTCGTTATAATCCGTCAATAGAATGTTGAATTTTACGGTTTAAGTTTCATTTTTTGACAAATTTCATTGAATATTTCGCTTCGCTCCTGAAAATTATCCCGTTTGCGTTAGTTTTTAAAAATTCTATTTTTAAATCTTTCTCACAGCTTTTTGTGATTTCTGTTTTATTGTATTTGAACTTACGTTATTTTATGTGTGTATTTAATTAATTTATAGTTAAAACTCTTGTTTCAAGTTTGTTAAATCGTGTATCGCATCTTACAATTAGCTAGTATTGAATAATACCATAATACTTCTTGTTTGTCCCTTAAAATATTTTGCATAAGCATTATTTTTTTCTTCAGACTTACAATGATTCCAAGAGAAACTGGAAACAAGCTTAATTATGCAAAATGTTGAAAGGACAAACAAAGAGTATTATGGTATTTTTTGATATTGGCTACTGTCAGTGACCTCAGATTGCGTTAGTTTTTAAAAATTGTATTTTTAAATCTTTCTTAATGTACAGCTTATTGGTTAGTGATCATGACTTTCAGTTCATGTCAGTTACACGCACTTGCTGGCGACACAATAAACAAGAATTGGAACACATGCTGGAGTCATGAAGTAACCAATGGGTAAGCAAAGATTAGTCTGCATTTCACTCACTCTAACAGCGCAAACTATAAAATAACAACGTAATAATAATAATAATAATAATAATAATATATAACATATATATATATATATATTATAATACATGCGACTTATTATACTCTCACAGTCAATCACATGAAAAGAACAAGACAAAACAGAGGATAATCGCACAATTTCATAAAGTTTATTCAAAACCACTGCAAATATTGACTACAATACAAAGAATTTCCCACTTACCCCTAATATTATTTATTCCCCAAAGAGCTACTTACCCCCCTCCCCCTGCTTAGTCCACCAAGCCCTATATCAGCTAAGATCACTACAAAGAAATGAAGAGTTTCTGTACCTATAGGTCGCATGTACGGTAAGTTATATGGTAAACTGTGTGTTAATGGATACAAAACTTTGAGTTACTCTTGAAAAGTTAAAAGAATGCAAACTAATAAAAGCTTAAATACGTTTCATTGAAAGTTCGTATTTTAAATTTTGATTTTCATAATTTAGATATAAATGTATAATAGGCTTGCATTTCAGTAAGATATGGAAATTGCATAGGCGAACTCAACTAAAATACTAGAGAAAGTTTTAACTTTTAAAAATGTTAAAATTGTAATTTATCTAATTTTAATAATCTTATTGTCTTAAAACGAAATGACTGTAATATAACTTTGCAAATCGTTCCAAACAGCCACAAATTTATTAAGTAAACATTATCATTATCCCTTGCTTAACAATTCCCAGTGGCTGGAGTCTCTGTTTCATTCTTTAACACTGACTGTTTTGTACTATGCCGACGCATGCAGTACAGAGTGGTAAGCTGCGACGTCACAAAACTGGTTTAATTTTGTGAACTTAAGGGATTTGTTGAGATCATCCCAGAGAACAAGACTAAAAATGTGTCCTTGGCAAGAATCAGCATGTTGGTGCAAATTATCAGCGAGATATACCACAGTTATGCTCTAATGATTTCATACAAATCCTTCTAGAAATGGACGTGTTCTAAGAGTGCGGATCCAATCAAATTATATAAGAAAAGATTTTTGTAGAGTCATCATAGTATAACCGTGGCACTATCTCATCACTGATTGGCATGAAGGGTCATCATAGTATAACCGTGGCACTATCTCATCACTGATTGGCATGAAGGAATTTTTCATTTTGTTCTTTCTGAATATTACAACCAAATTAGAGTTTTCAAAACTTAAATTTTTGTGACATGCACCGCTTAAGTATACGCTATTGCCAGGAGCTTCTAAATTTGTTTGTAAAAAATAGAACGCTGATGAAGAAACACAACCCTGTTTAGCCCGGAAATATATAAAATTGGATATCAAAATTTTTTTTAAAAGCCCTTGGTTAATAAAATACTTTTACATTACTACACATCCATCGATGTTCCAGTAAAAATGGGTTAAATCTCAAATTTACAAAACATTTTTTACCCAATGCATCTTAAATCTGTTTTAAAAAGTAAAATGTCAAATATATTCATTTAACTTTTAATTAAGAAAGAGAAACTTCAAAGGAAACCCGAAATTAAGAAATATATTTTTAGTCTTTACTATTTTCTATCATTTATTGTAATTATAATTTACTTCTTAACTTGTAAAGTTAAATAAATGTTTTAAAATTGAAGTAATAATACCATTTAGAAAAATTATTATCTCTCTTCTATTGCATAGCGTGGAAAGCTTTAAATTTTGGTTAGTTTATTTTTTAAAAAAAATATTTTAATACATTCTAAACGTTAATCATCTTTATCTATAGCGTAAAAACAATCAATCAATCGGTAAGGCGGCCAATCAATCTGTCATTGAAACATTTCGCCAATCGAAAAACTCGGTCAATCAATCAATCGATCAAGTCTATAGTATGCCAACCGAAGCGAGATTTCGTGGGGCACTTGCTAATGTATTGTTACTCTTCATCAGAATAACTGATTATTTTAAAATGTTTTCTTAACCTTGATTTTTCTAAGCTGTGCATAGAAAACAACAGTAATCTAACAAGGTTAGCTGCTAAACTTGTCCTTTAAACAGGCCCTTATATAAGACAAAACATCGGGATTTAGGCAATTAAGGATAGATCTACACTCTGACATGATCCAACAGAAATCCAAAATACCTATAACTTGTTTTCTGTGCAAGGATCCGGTAAACGGACAGAAATAAACCGCTCTAAACAATAACCTCTGAAGTTTTTGTTAGGATCCTATAGTTTACTTTTTAAAACAAAATCCTAAAGACTCCTTCAGCAAGATCCTAGTATGTACCACGTATCTTTGAAAGAATCCCATAGCTTATTTTGTGAGTAATAGCTTGAATTTCGTTTAAGGATCCTAAATATAGTTAGGTTCTTCTAAAAGGAGCTATAGGTTCCTCTGACAGGATCCCATATGATAATCTAGGAAGTAATAACTGGAATATTTTATGGCCGGATTCTATATAGGTTCTTAGCTCTAACCGACCTTATAGTTCCTCCCGCAGAATCCTATAGACATTACTGATCTAGTAAGTAATAACTTGAATTTTATGCCAGCATCCTATTGGCATGAGCGGTTTGTCCAGCACTTGGACCCAGTGTTTGTACTCAGCTTCCACGTTAACCTGCCGGCCAATATTGACCTGTCCCAAAGGAATGGCTCTCCCCAGTTTGTTCTTGTGCTTAACCTTGAAAATCAGCGTGAGCTTGGGCACTAGGTCGTTGGTGATATCGAACTTGAACGTTTCGTTCCAATGAGGATCCTGAGTTTTATGAGCCACTTTGGTGCTGCGTGTTTGTATAATGCGACCAGAAACATGAGCCTCAATCTTTATAAATGTATCTAATAAGAAACGTAAAATATATAAATACATAAATACATAACTAAATAAACACATAAATACAAATATAAATAAATACATATAAATTTATATTTTCCGTATATTCAGTATAATTACATATTTTAATAAGCCTGTATCCTTCCGGATCCCCTGCATAGCTGATCCTAAGTTGATACTATATATCTGTTGAGTCATGATTTACTTGATCCTTAGGTAGAAAGGCATGAATATGGAGTTAAAGTCTTTCCTACCCGACCCTTGAAAGAAAAACTGCCCTGGAAAACCCAAGTTAAAATCCACACACTGCATGATAGCTATGTAGCCACATTGGGTATCGCGGTAGTGTAGTGGTCATCACACCCAACTATTCGAGGAAACGTATAGTTTCGAATCCCATCTGTTGGCAACGTGTTTTTCTTTCTGTTTATTCTATATTTAAATTCAGTATTTTTGAAAAAACAGTTTTTCAAAGACTAGAGGACAGTTTTTTTCTAGTCTATAAAAAGTGTAATAAATGACCACGCCCTCCTAACTATCCTTTTAACTCAGTGGGTAGAGCGTCCGTTGGCTTTGTGGTGATTCGTGTGATCAGACTTCGCCAAGGGCTTAGCCTTAGTATTTGCTCTCAGGGTTTGACAGAGAAGACAAAATTTAGATTTTTAAATCTTTTGAAAATGTTTCATTCCAAGTCGTATTTCTATCAAATACCTGGTTTAGCTGCCCCTTTGACCAGCCGGAGGCCTCTCGCACTCCAAATCCCAACAGTAATTTTTTGCTCATTTGGATTGTGGCATAGATTGATGAACAGTTCTCCTAACCGCGCATGCGTGTCCTCAAACACCTCCTCCTGAAAAAAGGCACGTGTTAGATAGCAGTAACAATACAATACATTTTAACGACACAAAACAAAACTTAAAAGCAATTTCATTGAATGTTGTCAATTTCTAAATTGAAAAGCTATCAGGCAATGTTAGCATGCTTTTTGCCGCAAATTATACCTTTCTAAGTGGGCATTGACTCATTCACGGCTATTTCCAGTCCCCCCATATAACTACGGCAATGAAACTAGATAGGCCTGAATCTTCAAATTTCAAAGTAATTATATGCTTAAAATTACAAAAACAAGAAAAAGGTATCAGTTCGCCACGGATTTGTTCTTAGACTGCAACTACATTTCTCCATTGTCCACGATTTTGGACCACTCTTTGGGCGCTGACCATCCTTTGGTGGCCCACATCAAATCCTTCTTCATATCCATCATTCGCCTCCATGTCAGTGCTGCTCTTGCCCTCCTTCTTCTTCGTCCGACTGGTTTCCAATCCATCGCTCTCCTTGGGATGACCCAAGCTTGCCGCTATTTCTTGATATCAGTCAAAAATAGTGATATCGACTGCTTTACTTTTCTTAATATGTCATTCGAAATGATTTTCAGATTTCCTCAATAAACTCGTTATACCAATATCTGCTTCTTTTTGGCGTTAAAAGTGAATGAAAAATGTCGATGCTTAATTTGTATTTTTGAACTTTAAAAGAAATACTAGACTGCATGACAAGCGTATCGTGACAAAAAAGAGTTGGCCGCGCGGGGCCAACGATAATAAGAAATGGTGAGACGGCTAAAGAAATAAAAACATTTTTATCATGCCGCTAACTTGAAAAACACTTGAAATATTGTTGTTAGAGGGAACATATAGCTAATTACAATGAAACCAACAAGAAAAGCTATAAAAATATCAAAGAACAAAACCAAACAAATCACTTCAATTTTATTAGGAATTTTATGTTTTTCTTATAATTTACATTCTTCTTCCTAATAATGCAGCAATAAAAATTAGATGTTGTCGCTGTGTCTGTTTATCTTATAGCTACAACTGTGCATTTACCAACTTGTTTTCTTTTTAGAAACGTTGTACAAACAAGCTGAGAAATGACGCGCCATAGAATTTCTATATGAAAACTCAAAATTTGTTCAAATGAAGAATGAAACATGAAGTTCTTTGGTTAATGATCTATTTATATATTGTTTTCAAAGGAGTTAAGCATAATTTATTGTAAGTTTGATTCAAGAGTTGTCTTACGTAAACTCTGTGCTATCTATTTGCCTTTGATCTTTGCTCACGAGCGTAAGGCGACCATATGCCGCCTCGCTGATTTGCTTTATGACGAACATAAAAATGATTAAACCATATCAAGAGATAAAAAGAACTTAAATTGTTTTACAATTGTTTTAGGCATTCATATAATAAAATCAATAATTGAGCACTTAACGTGCTATCTGCAAAACAAAAGCCTTTCATAGCCGAGTCTTGAGGTTTTTAAGTATCCATATTTTGCAAAAGAGGGTCGGATGTGTTCAAGCATTTCTGATGACTCATTACAAAGTGTATGAGCTACAAATATACTTTGAAAAAAAAACCATTTCAGTTAAATTCATGGTACATAAAATTCGAATTATTGCCTTAATTACTATACCAGAATATTGCCTGGAATAATTCGCTTGAAAATCTTAAAATAAAGTTAATTGCGCACAAGTATTCTCAGCCTTAATGACGTCACTGATGCTCTACAAAGAAAATGAAATCTTTGTTGAAAATATTTTCAGTTCCTTCGTCTCTCCGCTACGTGGTGGAAACATGCTCACGGAAATGAATTATTTTGACTGTTTTTTTATTGTTTAATAATAAATAAAAGTTTTTTTGAAAAGTAATTAGTCCATTTTCCTAATTAGACATTACATAACAAAACATAACTCAATTTCTCGATCGCTAGTTCTGTTATGAAAAAGATTTTCTTTCGCTTAAATAAAAATTCGGAAATTTTAATCAGCCGGAATAAAGAAAAACAAAAGGACTGTACATTTTCTTACTCTAGTGCATGTTTGACGGTAGCATGACGTCTTTATGAACTTCCGGAACATTTCGCTCAATTTTCAGTGACTTCATTACTCCATAGTCAAAGCCAAAGGGAAAAGAAACGGAAAACACAGACTTTTTCCTATTTTTAGTGTCTAAAATTGACAAACAGCTGTGTTATCAAATTATTATTTTCAAAACTTTTGCCGAGAATAATTGCATGGTGAAGAGGTATAGACTTGGCACAACTGATTCCCAAGTTTAATGTAGACCTTTCTTAAAATCAAGTTTATGTTTAAAAGGTAACAATGAAACAAATATGTTTAAAATTGTGTTAAAATCTAGCGCATTAGTGTAAAGTTATTAAACAAAGACATATCAGTTTTACTCACAAAAATGGTCGCTCATGAATGTTGTCGTAAGACTGCGTGGAGTTACTAAAACGCGCGGGGGTATTGTGTGTTAAGTTTGAAAAAATGGATATCAGTATTATGAAAACAAGTGAAAAAAATAATTTCTCACCTCTCCTTCTGTGTCGTCAGTTTCTTCTCTCGGTATCGGCAGTGTGCTGGATGATGAAGAAGACGACGACAATAAATCATTTTCTTCAATGTCTGCCACAGGCAGAAGCGCTTCTCCGATCAACTTAGATGAATGAACATCAAAAACATGGAAGCGCAAGACACTAGCGTGGACTTTGGCAGGTGAAAGCTTGAATCCCTCCAATGTTTCATCAAAGTGTGGATGAATACTCATTGGGACAACTTTGGTTTTTTCTTCCCAAATTTGCTTTCTGTCGTTTACCAGCGCTACAGAAACATAACAATCCGGTGTCTCGTCGCTTACCAAATCGCATGCTTCCACAACACGCACTCGGATATGTTGTTTGGATGCATCATAGGTGAATAAAAATTCAATAAGTCCTACGATTTCCCCTTCTGGTTTTGACTGTAAAACGATCTTTCTCTTTGCTCGTGGGCTTCTCGTTTGGCCTTTTGCTGCCGGACTTTTTCCATTTGATCCATAGTTCTTTTTTTTGTTAGGGCCAACAGGTGGAACACACCGATCGAAGTTTGACAGGCCAGTCAGGTTGAGGTCACACAAGCTTACTGTTCGGTTTACCTCGCTTAGCGGAGGAGGGTGGTTAGTTTCTATTTCTTGGACGATAGAGAAACTCGGAGAAACCACTTCACTGATCGTATTGTGATATATCCTTGGAAAATGATTTGGTGGCTCAAAGACCTTGGTAGGATCAGCAATGCTTCGGCCTTCAGTTATGGGCTGTTGGACTTCCACTGGATAAGTAGGCACGACAAAATAAGGTCGGGGTATTTTAGGGTGAACAACGATTCTTGAATCCTTTATTAATTCTTTCCTTTTTTTCCTTTCTTTGAAATTCTTCCATTTCCAAGCAGCTGCTATAGAGCGCCATTTCCAGACTAAGATCAGTAAAATTATGAAAAGAACCAAAGCACATAAAAGTCCAAAAGCAATCGCAACTAACCCTGTAGAAAAAGAAAACCAAAAAGTTATTAACGCGCGACCATAAAGCTAAATTTATATATATATATAGACCACTGGCGAACGTTTAGAAAAATATTTATCAAACTGAGGGAAAAAATGACATTTCTAAAACTAAAAGTTCAAAAACTAAATATTTCGTCGTTTGAACTTTGATATTGCTTGTCTATGTATTTTTCAAATTAAATTTTACTGAAAAATTAAAAATTAAAAAGTGTAAAAGGGAACTGCATCTTTTGTTCGAATCATCAACCAAGCATCAAAACGACAATAACAATTCACTCAAGCATATATACCTTCTTTTTTCATCTTGTCGTCTGGAAAACTTCCACTGGCCAAGCTAATGAATAAAAATGGTTTTTAAAACCAGCTTGTTAAATCGCTGCTGATTTGCGCCTATCGGCTCAATCATCTTGACTCCCTGTCTTGTAGTTTAGACTAAAAAAGTTGTGATATGAAACTGCGTGTTTGCAGTCAGTTCTAAGCCCACGTATTGACCTAATAACGTATTTCCCCTTTGCTGTCAAATTGCTCTCCAATCAGGAGATTTGTCAGATAATTATAGTTAAAAAACTTTAAATCGCTGCCATGCCACTCATAAATATCGGACCAAGACGAGGTCTACTTATCAAAAAAATTTGTTCATTAAGAGTTTTTTTCAAAATAAGGCTTTTAATTAGAATCCTTCGTGACCACAAGACTTACTAGGTATTTAAACACATTACTAAATAAACAATTTATAAAGTGACAAAAATACATTCATTTTTTTTGTTTATGCCAAGAGTTAAGGCATTCTTTGTCAGTGAGATGTATTATTATTTAATCAGTTGTGACGAAACTTCTCAAGAAGAAGCTCCGACAGCGTTTCCGTTTTTCATTTATATTTTCTTCCCGGCTAACTTAGAAAATTTAACTTTGATATTAAATTGTCAATTATGAATACAAAATATTCTCTCAGTTTTTGTTTTACCATGTTTATATCGGACTTGAGATTACAAAAAAAAAACAAATTATTCACAGTGGAGTTTTGAAATATCCTTATAAATCTCGACAGTATATTTGTCCTTGAACGCGAAACTCAGAGTTGTGAAATGTATAACCAAAGTTGATAAATATTGCATTTCTAAATAAGATTGCTACTTTAGTATACGGGAAGAATGAAAAGCAAGGGTTTAATTACATGATTAGTGGGTAAGTTAATTGAATAACGACAGTCAAATTTTATTGTAATTTCACTACAATGGTGGACAAAATAGAAGAAAACAAAACAGAAAAACAAAAGAAAACAAAACAGAGTATAGCTGAATGTATACTCTTAATAAATTCAACGGAAACCACTAATATGAAAACTTCTCAAAGTGAAACAGAACTGGCAGTAACACAAACTGCTTACGTCACCATCAATTTTAATAGTACAACAACACCGTTTGGACAATGAAAGGACATGCATGGGAGGGAGGTTTTAGATCCGTTATTCAACCAAATTTCCCCTACAGTCACATAGAAGAGTCAAGGCAATAGCAGTTATCATAGACAAAATTACAGGAATAACGGAGTACTAATTACATAATTTATTATTAGCTATTCAATCCCACCCTTACATTTTAAAACAATAAGGTGATGATCATGCAAGATTACTAATAACATAATTATGAAATACTAATGGTATTTCTTAAGAGTCACATAGCATTTGAGCTACTTACTAAGCGTTATTGACATGAGAAATCAGCATTACAAGAGTATGCTTTCTCAAAAAAATTCCCTCTTTAATATGATTTAAAACTCTTTTTTTAAGTCAGCTGAATAAAAAGCTAACTTGAAAGTTACAGAAGATTCTTGAGCTTTCAAGATTCAGTGGTTCCGCCCTGTAAAGATAATCGATAAAGGAACCACGTAACGCTTGTTCCTCCTTCGTCATAGAAGACACCGACATTAAAAAATTTCACATAGTCAAAAAGAAAATCGTCCAACAAGAGTTTAAGAATCATTAAGTATTTTATTTTCAAATTGACTCAATAAGAAGTTGTAACTGCAACGCTACATCATTTCCATTTTCAAAACTGTTTCACAGTCGGTTCACTGATTGTTCACTAACACTAAATATGTTTTAAAATAACTTAAACACAATAATTTGAAATATCTGGAAATATTTTATGCTCACTTCAACATAGTATTTAAATAATAATAACCTAAACAGCCTTTAAAAAATGTTATAGATTCCTGTTAAATAGTTAATTTTGTACCCATTCTACCCCTGAGAAATAATTAACATGCCCAAATACATTCGTAGACTGACTCAGCCCCTTAAAGTGGCACAACTGCAGCGGATGTGCAGAGTAATTGTACTAATGCAATATTTTGAAAGTGAAAGACAATGGTTTCTTTCTTGCCATTTTTTTTTTTTATTTTTCAATTTAGGAGCCTTCAGGTCGCTTTTTCTGCTCATTTTTTGGAAACATTCTGTCTTTAAACAGCACGCTTTCATTGTTTCGAGTCTAGTAGCGGGCATAGTTGGCGCGCTTGGTAATACCTCTGCCTTCTGATCACAAGTTCTCCGGTACAGTCTTTGGATTTCTTGAGATTTGAATATTTGTAAGACCTCCGTTCTTGCCGCATTTCGTAATGGGGAGCCGCTTAATACTACAGAAATCGGAGATAAGAGCCTGCTCAGTCTAGCAGCAACAATTTGTTATTTCACATCCATAACGGTCGTTTTTCTATTAATTGGCAATAATTTGCGCACTAATGAGGGCCGCTTTAACTGGCCGGTTCAGCACTAGTCTTGCTTTACTTATATGGCCGACTCTTTTTAGCATTTTGTTCAGAGTAAGTGTGAAACAAAATTCCTCGCAGAAAAAGATTGCTCTACTTTGATATCGGCTTTGTTTTCTTAAACTAATATTGGTCCTTTTTCAAATTATAACATCAGTTATAATTTACAGTAGCCCCTACTTACAATTGTTTCGATTGGCCAATATTAAACGTATTCTACACTTCTCCACATACACCAAATATTGCATCAACTAACTCACCTCTAGCAAATGTGCAAGTAACCGAGGGCGTAACAACAGCGCTATACAGGTTTGACAAAGTATCCCTGCACGTAGCTGTGGATAAATAAATAGATTACTCGGATATTGTTAATGGTATTTTGCAGTAATTCAATACTTTTTATTAACCGATATTCTGTAAAAAAAGTAAAGCTTGATGAAAGGCTTATCAAAAGGATTTACCTATATATTACCCTCAATGTATTCACGGTAAACATGTTAAAGTATACAATTTCATACACAAGAATTGAGAGAGGGAAAGAGTTGGAGCAACAACCATTTAATTAGCAGTTAACGTCGCAATTGTAAATAATCTTACTTAAACAAACAAACAAACAAACAAACAAACAAACAAACAAAAAGGTTCCAATATCATTCACCGGAATCGTCACTCGACACCAGTGTAAAACTCTAGCAAATGAAAAGAAATACATCAGAGTTTGAGTTGCGCAAAACCTCAAGCGACTGTTATAAATTAACTCATCAATCTAAGATAGATTTACGGGAAGGCAATATCTCTTCAAAAAAACAAAAACGTACTAAAAAGAAGGAGCATACAGAATGAAATTCTTCAAATGAACCTAGGAAAACCATTGCAGGTACAATGAAAGTAAACACGATGTCTAACCTTTAAAAGGGACATAACATCGGGTAGCGAGAACTGCCATTCAGATGAAAAGTGAGCCAGTTCAAACAAGAATGCTGTAACTTCCTCCGCTTCTGCTAGCACCGCTGCGCCCTGGGAACGCCTCACCGAGTCCATTGCCTAACAACATTAACAGAAATTTTGATTAATGGCACATGCAGGCTAGATAAACAATCAACCAATAAACTACATAACACTAAAAACCAATAAATTACACAGAAGATCAACCAATAAACTACATAAACGATCGACCAATAAACTACATAAAGGGTTACAAATGTAAAAGTTAATTTTTTAATCATTGATTCAATCAATCACTATATCGATCAATCAATTACTCAATAAGTAAATCATCCAATCATTAAGTCATTCGTCTGCCATATTTGAGCCTTCAGAAATGTCGGTCAGCTAGCACAGGCTGACTAGTTCCAGACTCCTGGCAAGTTAAAAAGGTTCAAACTGGCCGTGTGTACTGCCGAAATAATGCTTATTGTTTTAAAATATTTTTAGACAAACAAGAAGTATTCTTTCAAAAAATCGTGTGCCCCTTGGGAGCGCATAAAGTGAAAATACTCGCACAATTTCTAATTTTTCTCGCGGTAATCCCGCAAAGGCGCAGCCTGGCAAGAACACTGTTTAAGGATTCCACGAAGAGGACAAAGCCAAGCATATTCTCAAATTTGTTTTCTGGAAAAAGAACTACGTTTAACAAAGTTGAACTCTAATATACAAACCAGCTTTTTAGAACCGACTATAATAAGTTCACCAATTGTTAATCATGAAAACTGATTACCTGGGCAAATCTCTCTCTGTGGACTCCAGCGAAGTCCAGCGCCTCTTTTAGAAACCCATGTCTTAGAGTATTTAACATCGAAGCCATGACAGCAAGACACAGCTGCCACACACATGACCACTGCTTGTACGGTACAAAAGACTTGTGGTCAGCGGTCGTCTGTTTAGTACTGGTATCTTTCTGTTGTAAAGTCTGTTGGAAAAGGAGAAAAGAAAAAGATTAAATTATTTTATAAAAAATTTCTTATAAAATATATCCCCGAAAACGGAAGAAATTCTACTTTCATATCTGGTCGCTTTGTCGTTAGCCATAGTTAATTTGAACAAAGTAAAGATAAGTTCAAACCAGCCTCAGCCAAGGGTTAAAAGAAGCGCAGCTGGGAAAAAATGTCGTTGGAAACAGTTGATTCTCTCTGGTTGGTAATAAAACATGAACTACTAAAAGTATATTCAAACAAAGTACAGATAAAACTGTTTCCGTCATGGTGCAACAATGGGATTAATCTAAGACAAAATATTTTTTCGTAACACGATACAAAACTGAAAACTCAGATTAAACTCCCTCCGCCTTTCATGAATGTCATAAATGGAATGCTGTGTTGGTGTTTATAGAGAAACAGTTTCATAAATTGATAAGTTTTAGACCGTAGTGAAAAGAATTTTAAAACTAACGTTTCGGACTGTAGTCCTTCG
>JAOBAY020073897.1:0-30339 GCA_025331085.2 Zoanthus sociatus | reverse complement strand
TTATGATGAGGGAATTTTTTCTGGACTGACAATATAGATTTTATTCTAATTTGTTTTTGAGGTTGTTTTACAGGTAAATAAAAGTGATTCTAAATTTATGCTTTAATGATTGTAGACTTTATTTTTTTATTCATTACTTTTATAATCGAGTGGACTTTGTGGACCTTTACGGTCGTGCCTTTTCCTTCATTACCAGGCTTCTTTTCCTCATTAGCATGCTTTCCCTTCAATACCATGCTTTTCCTTCATTAGCATGCTTTCCCTTCAATACCATGCTTTTCCTTCATTAGCATGCTTTTCCTTCATTAGCATGTTTTTCTTTCAATACCATGCTTTTTCTTTCATTAGCATGTTTTCTCTTCAATACCATGTTTTTTCTTTCATTAGCATGATTTTCCCCTTCATTAGCATGTTTTCCCTTCAATACCATGTTTTTTTTTCATTAGCATGCTTTTTCCCCTCATTTGCATGTTTTCCCTTCAATACCATGTTTTTTCTTTCATTAGCATGATTTTTCCCTTCATTAGCATATTTTCTCTTCAATACCATGTTTTTTTTTCATTAGTATGCTTTTTCCCCTCATTAACATGTTTTCTTCTCAATACCACGTTTTTTCTTTCATTAGCATGCATTTTAGCCTCGTTAGCATGTTTTTCCATTAATACCATGCCTTTTCCTTCATTACTAATTGCTTTTCTTATCGTTAGCATGCTTTTTTTTTCATTTCCATGCTTTTCCTTTTTCCCAGTTCATCTAACAAGGTTATAAAAACTGTAGCTCTGAGCATGCGATGAAGGTGGTATATATCTAGATTAAACTTCATCTGAAAATGTAGGAAGAATATTATTAAATACTGTTCCCGTAACCTACTGAAGAATTGCAGAGAATATATGGCTTTTTATCGGTTTTACCACCGCGATGTTTTAAGTATTTTTTAATCGCTATATTTTTTGGAAACTGTTCCTATAAAAACAAAACTTAAGTTTTCTCAAGTTTTACACTCAATAGCGGTTTATTTTTGTTCCTTCGCTACCTAAAGTTGTATTCTAATGAAGCGGATTGTCAACATAAATTATGCGTCTAGAGGAGTCGAAAAAAAAACACAGGCAGCCCAGGCTTGGGATGTGATTGTTCGGACTGTTTGTTGAACAAATTATAGACTTTGTATGGGAAAATTAACTTTCAGCTTATAAATGCTAATGTAAAAATGTAGAAACAAACTTCACTTAACTCTGCCTACGGTTGTCCTGGTATTTTCTGTGCAAGGCGCTGTGTCCGTTTTAGACGAGTTTGTGGTTTACAAATTTTTAAAATGTCGTTGGTTGTCATTTTCCCTCATAAATTACTCTCAATACAACGGACCGAATCGCCATAACAACACCACAGCGTTAAAGCCAGATAAATGTCTTTGGTATCAACTTTATTCCGCGATCGCAACATAAGTTTTGGCGGACAATCTCCAAATAATGTTCAGCTTTCTATAATCTTCCCATGGAGGATCATAGATCGAAACTTTAGAAGAACTCATACACAATTTCTTTTGTTTGGAAAGACGGTTTAACTGATCTGTCCTTTCAACTTTCTCCTTTCCAAATCCTCCTTCCCTTTTTCTACCAACTATCTAAAATGTGACTATATTCCCTCTTCAACCTTCTCCTCTCCAAATCCTTCTTCACTTTTCTCTATATACCAACTGCCTAAAATGTAACTATATTTCTCCCTCAACTTTCTCTTTCCAAACCTTCCTCACCTTTTCTCTACCATCTGTCTAAAATGTAATTATACTCCCCCCTCAACTTTCTCCTTTCCAAATCCTTCTTCATTTTTTTTTCTACAACTGCTTAGTTAAATATATTTCCACCGTCCTTGATGCGAGTTATAGAAAGCATCCAAATTGTTATAGTATTTATATCTCTACCAAAAGTAATTATTTAGAGAAGATCTATGTATCATTAAGTTTGTAACATTCTTAATGTGTGATATTTGTCATGTGATATCTGTATGATCAGACTTAAAACTTAAAGCCAATTTGTATTTAAGTTACTTTCTTAAAACATTTTGCAGCGTTTTACTTTTATGCTCGTAAAAATAGTTACATCAGCATCCATCTTGCTGCTGATCCACGTTACACGCTGGCGGAAGATAATGGGCAACTCTGGTTTACTAAAGTAAGTATAAATATTGAAAACTTTAAGAGTCGAGCATAACACTTTAAACTATGAAGTTTTTGGTATTTCGTTGGGATACCGTGGGGCCGAGGGGAGGTGGGAGAGCTGTTAATCACTAAAGGCAAAAAGCATTACTACCCAACATTTATAATTGGGGTAGCTACCCGCCTTCAGTTCTATAAAGCTAACTATGTTTTATCTTCATTATTATGGTATCTTCATTATACATGATGATCAGCTATGACAAAATGGCATCCAGAAATGAAAAGAGCGGGTTGACATTGGTAAAATAGCAAAGTTTCAGCTGCTTTCTTCAAATATGTAAAAAATGGCTAGCAACAGATAAAAGATATTCTATAAGGATTTCTATGACTGAAAAGCCAAGCCTGCACCATTATGACAGACATTTCCACAGAAAAATTTACATTTTATATTTGCTGTTAGTTTTCGTGCCTTTTTTATCCTGTGTGCATGCATCGTTGTAATACGTGCACTGCTTACGTTAAGAATTCGCAGTATTTCGGCTGGCCATTACCAGCCGTCTTCAGGTGAACAAACAGATATACGTTACATTGCACGTAATTTTTTTTAACAAAAAAAGTTTACAAATTGAAAAAATTGGCAGGACCAAAAATATCTGTTTAGTGTCTTCCATCTCTCGTATTTGAACCATTAAGTTTATGCTGATGTTTATGATAATGGTAAAAATGAGATGAAAACAATTGTTTACTATGATAGCTTTGCTCATGGTGATGATTGATGATATTTTTGCTCATGGTGATGATAAAGATGATGATAATAATTATAATAAAAGGCCTACTAATTGGGGAAACCATCTTTACCAGTCTAAGGTGGATGGATACCTTTCACATGACAGACACACACACACACATAAACACAGATATGCTTTAGAGGGCCTACGGTTTAACGTTGCTATCCGAGAAGACGCAAAAGTTTGACCATTTGCAGATGTTAGAGCAAAAGTAGCACCTTCTCAATTATTTTACGAATCTGAGAGTTGGTCCAGCCGGGAATCGAACCCGAGCCTTTTACACGATAGACTGTCACCTTACCAACTAGGCTAACCAGTGAGCGGTTGATTCTAATGGTGATGATGTTGATGATAAAAAGATAATAATACAGAAAGAGTTGATTCTCATTTTAGTAAATCTAATTTTATAGAGACAAAATTAAATAAAAAAAGATAAACAAAGACCTGTGAGTATTGTATTTGAAGTTTATGAATGGGATACAGTGGTATCTTGTATTTGCCCTATACATGCCAGCTTTTATATACGTCTAATTCTTTTATGTTATTTTTGTTCCAGGTTCAGAATCAAAACACCTTTCGAGCGGATAAGTTCCTCTTTAAACGACAGACTTCTAGAATATTTCAAACCTTCCAATCCAAACTGAGCAATCGTTATTTTTCTCAACACCAAAATAATTGCTCTCTTTCTTTGATATCTCAAAAGCAGGAAACGGAACGCCGCTATTTATTTTTAGTGAATTGCATTCCATATTCAACAACAACAAGATGTAATTGTTACTGAAAACAGGAATGTTCGATGTTTTCCATAGTTGAGGCCTACTTAAAGACTTTCATACTTTCAAACTCATTTTATAGTTAAGTGCTCAATTGAAGCAATGGTGTAATGAATGATATGTCAAACTGATCAAATTAGTGTAACATTTTTGTTAGACTCTCTAAATTGTGCAACAAAACCTTGTGCGTTGTGGACTTAAGTTTTACGGGGAAATTTGTCAATTTGTATTCAAGTGTACAGTGGATTGTAAACTTTATATATCCTAACAGAAATATTTAGTCTCGGTACGGCTCATTTCTCCTCTGTGTAGAAATTGTGACACTAAATCAAACTAACGCGGGCAAATTGATGTGCCTCCCTCGAACCCTTCATCTGAACAGTATCTCGATCTCTACCTTTTACTCCGACAACTAACTCTACTTTGGTATTCCAAGGTATTGTAGGGGGGATTTCAAATAGTTCAAAAGCTACGTCATTCACAGGCGACACAAGCTTAAATTGTGTGATGTCTGAAATGATTCGTTACGAAAATAAACTTCATATGTTCGCGCCACCGTGTAATATCCTTTATGTATGGGAAAATATAACTTTGTTTAAAAAACAACGAAAAATTGTTTTACAAATGACAGAAATAGAGTTTCCTTACTTCGAATGTGCAATCTTTGAAACACTTTCCCTGGCGCATGCACAGAACTTAATCCATTTACTCTTACCGATCACCATTTTGAATTTTGCGCCAAACGATTCTCCATTAAGAGGGCCTTTACATTACCTACAATGATGTTTTTGTTTCTTATGTCGACAAAGATAGACTCTTTATAAATTCATGGTGTTGGCTCATCTAATAAATTATATTTCGTTGAGAAGAAGCAAGAAAAATATTCTTTGCCAGAGCTTCTATAAGTGTTTTAAAACTTCTATAATAAAGTTTCTTCAGTGTTATCACTGTTCATCAAACTAGTTAATATTATCTACTTGGTATACCTTCAAGTCACTTTTGGTAAATTAACCTCCGTCAAGAAGGTTATGTTTTTGGCAGGGTTTGTTTATTGGTTTGTTGGTTAGTTTGTTGGTTTGTTCGTTGGTTTATTTATTTGTTTGTTTGTTTGTTTGTTTATTAGCAAGAAAACTCAACATAATTTAAAAACTTACGGAAATATTTTGATGAAATTTTTAAAAAAATTTTTGGAAAAGGGATGGGGGATGGGGAAGAACTGATTGAATTTTCCGGATGATCCGGATAACAGTCTGGATTCTTTAGCATTGCTAGATAAGGCTATTGTCAACATATATATAGATATAAATAAAAATGTCTGACTAGCGCTTGGGTGCGAAACTCAGGGTCACAGAAAATCGATGCGTTATCTTTGAGTTTTCAATTTATGACTTGTGTATCACTTTATACCAAGGAAGTCTTCATCTACACATTTAAATATAAATATAAATATACGCATAAACTTTCTGTGTCTTAGTTTAACTCATTGTCAATTAAAATGACGTTAATTGAAAGCATCGTCAGTTTTAAGACACCTTGATCAGTTTTCAGCAAAGTTACAACTCATCCGTGCGTCCCCGTCAGAGTCCGTAGACGAATCTTGGTTTAATATTGACTTCAAAATGTTCTTAGATTCGTCAGTATATCGATCGTCTTCTCAGAGGGGATAGCTCACTTCTTCAACTTTCTTGCGCAGTACAAAGCGTAGTACAAAGCGCTAGGATGGGGCGCATTCTAACCTTGGACCATATATGCCTTGATTAGTATGGCTACGTGGTGCTTTTTGCTGGAAATAAAGAGCAAATTCTGTTGTTGTACTTTGTTGTTTTCTAACGAAACAAGTGTGGAAAATATCAAATTGGGATCTTAATAATATGCAAACGTACCACACGGAAATTCGCGTTGATTAAATATGTGTAAACATAACTTTTCGAAAATTAGCCTTAATTTTATAACGCGTAAAGTTTGTTCGCGTTGTTAACATGCATCGTTATATTCCTATAATAAGTTAAGCAATGTATTCAGTCCTCTGAAAAATCTGTATATATTTTATAAATGGGAATCCCAGGGCATAAAATTTAGGGAAATTCCCGGCCGATGACCAAGGTTATTCCCCATCATTAAGTATATCTAGATTATTTGAACAGTTGTATTCAATGGAATGGCAAGGGAGCCTTGGAGGTTAAGACGTTGGACTTAAAATCCAATGTGCTCTGCACGCATGGTTTCGAATCCCACCCTTGTCGCCAACTAAAAATTCTCAGTGATTTTTTTTCTTTTTTTTTGTTTCACAAAACTATTTCTAGCTTCGCTGCCTCATTATGTTATCACATGTTTTCCTTTTTGTCCTTTTTTTTTGTTTTGCATGTTTTCAAATAGTCGCTCTGTACAGTTTTATCAATAATGTTGATTCAACGTTGTACTCATCTGTTTAATTATTTTTACGACTAACGTAGTTAGAATACTCACTATACTTTAGAAAAGAGAAATCCTGGATGGATATTTAATTGGTTGGGCAAAACATAGTTGTTTTAAAAGGCTTATCAAAGAACCTTAGAATATGATATCAATATCTTGAGTTGTAGATAAATGGGGTTTCACCACGAGCTCAAAACATAAGATTTTCATTAGTTTATTAGGCCCGTTTCCCTGTGTCAGAAACTTTCGTTGTCAGCCACAGATGAATCAGTTAACAGTGATAATCTTATTAACAAACTTAGGATGATCAACCTTTTATATATACCGTATTATAGGAATTAACAATGCATGTAATTAACGCCAATTTCAAAAATTCGCGTAAATTTTTTGTTTAAAATGACGTTATTTGAAAGCATCGTCAGTTTTAAGACACCTTGATCAGTTTTCAGCAAAGTTACAATTTATCAGCACGTCTCCGTCAGAGTCCGTTGACGAATGTTGGTGTAATATTGACTTCAAAATGTTCTTAGATTCGTCAGTATATCGATCGTCTTCTCATAGGGAATAGCTTACTTTTTCAACTTTCTTGCCTAGTGCAAAGGGCAGTACAAAGCGCCAGGAAGGGGCGCATTCTAACCCGGGACCATTTATGCCTTGATTTGTATGGCTACGTGGTGCTTTTTGCTGGAAATAAAGAGCAAATTCTGTTGTTGTACTTTGTTGTTTTCTAACGAAAGAAGGGTGAAAAATATCAAATTCGCATCTTAATAATATGCAAACGTACCACACGGAAATTCGCGTTGATTAAATGTATGTAAACATAACTTTTCTTAAATTGGCCTTAATTTTATAACGTGTACATTTTGTTCGCGTTGTTAACATGCATCGTCATATTCCTATAATAAGTTAAGCAATGTATTCAGTCCTCCGGAAAATCTGTATATATATTTTATAAATGACAGACTTAAATTAGGGGAATCCCAGGGCATAAAATGCAGGGATATCTCCCGAATATACTTGGCGGCGGAGGTCTGTGTTCTCAGAATGCTTTTCTAGTTGTCTGTGTTGTTATCCCTGTCCATACTTCCTATGTATTATTATTTCATATATATTTTTAAAGAAATTTGAACGCAAGTCATATAACCTTGATTATTAGAAGCTTCTAGAATTCAAAGCTGGTGACCAAGGGAATTCCCCATCATTCCATATATCTAGATTATTTGAACAGGCCTAGGTCTGTGGTAAGCCCAGTCATAAAATAGGGGCTTTTTCGTGTTTTTTGTCCTCCAGACAAGATGTGTATCCCACAGATCCTTGCGGAGCCAGCTTGACTCACAAGGTTCATTTTTTACTCGATTGTGTTGTGAGAAGAAGAGGGACCAGGAATAGGCCTTGACAGATTGTGGTCGCAAGATCATGAAAAGTTGCTCTTTTGAAAGCCAAAAAGCTGCTACTTTAATATATCAATATTTCACACATATATTACTAAATATCATGAAACATTGTTTTTTTGGATAGTTGGAACTTAAGAAAGTTCAATATATTAATAAGAAGTGTATGTCTTTGGCACCGTTGCAGAACAAAACTTAATATATTAAATGCTCTTGCATCTTATTGAGCACTGAATGTCAAGAAATTCACAAAATAACAACAATGTGCATGCTAAATATAATACTCCGTTCACACGCATAGCCAAATGCATCAAATGTCCTGACGAGCAATATCAGTAACGTCAACAAAGTTAATAACAAGTATGTTCTATTGGTTCTACCTTCTCAAAGTTTATCAGTTGTAAAACTATGGAATCCGATTGCACAAAACCTATCTATAATGGTACACCCTTTTGGCATTGTTGTGCCAAAGCATAACGGAGGCCTCAAGGTGATCTTGAAGGGCCGAGTTTTGCTGTGAGCAAAATGCGTTGTCATGAGACTGAACGCCCTTTCGGCAGAGGAAGAAGAACTTGGCTAAATCAATATTAGTGCTCTGACGAGGGCGGCTTATGATGCCCCGTCTCAACACTCGTACCCTGCTAGTATGCTAACCATAAATGTTTTTACAGAAATAGATTTTTCCTTCTCAAAATTTCAAACACGTTATTTTTTGTGATTCTTATTAGATATATTAATACAAAGTTGTTCAAAAGTTGCTCAGTGTTGATAAAATTGGAAAGAGATGCTCCAAACGCCTAAAGATGCTCAAAACTTGTCGAGCACCATCTGTCTAGGCCTAACGTGGAACGAAAGGTAGCCCAGTGAACGCTTCTAGAGCGTTCTGCCTCGGGAAACATTGGCGGTCTCGGGACCACAAAACATACTGTTTCCCTCGTTCTCAGTCAATAAGTGTTAATTAAAACACTAGAAAAAATGCTGTAGCAAAACCCGTGCACAACTTTCTGTATCGTTGGATCCAGGCCGGACCAAGTCAACTTAATAATAATGTTATAAAATAAGTAAATAAAAAAAAATTGACAAACAACGAGAATAAATTTTAGCAAAAGATCGGTGTGACCGATCGAAATATAATAATTAAAACATTGTTTGGCAACCAAACAAGAAAAATTTTTCAGAACCCACCATCAAGGAATCTTTGCCGTATGGAGTTTTTTAATCTGACTACTGCTGTATTTGTAACCAAGTCTTTACTTTTAAGGCTCAGCAAACATGTGGATTTTATTCTAATTTAAGTAATAGATCTAGATGACAGATGGGGAAACTACAAATCAGTTGGTCACGGTAAAGGTTGGTTTTCACTAGCGACGGAGTCGGAGTCATAATCAGAAGCGCAGAGTGATACGATCTAGTGAAAATCAAACTGTCAGAGTCGGAAGCAGATTAGCGATTCCGCTTATGACTCCGTCGCTTATGATCTAATGAAAACTACATTGTCGGAGTCGAAAACAGAAGCGGAAGAATAAACCAATCGCAATACTCGATTCCAAGCCCCATGTTAGTTGGACTGTACTCGGACGGCTTGAGAACTGCTATTGTGATTGGTTGGTTCTTCGCTTCCGCTTCCGACTCCGACAATGTAGTTTTCACTGGATCATAAGTGACGCGGAGTCATAAGCGGAGTCGGAAGAAAATAGGAACGTTCTGATTCTTCCGACTCCGATTCCGTCGAGCTTATGACTCCGCTTATGTCTCCGATCTTTGATTTTCACTAGGTCACTTAAGCGCTCTTATGACTCCGGCTCTGACTCGGACTTCGACCGTCGCCAGTGATGATAAGTGAAAATAAGTTCGATCCCAGTACCGCGCATTAATTTATGGCGGTGGTTACATAGCTGTCAACAAAACTTGCTTTAAAAAAAGATGGCGGACACTGTGTTGTGGGAGGATAGAGATGTTCGGTTCGACATAACTTTGCAGTTAGTACAATATACATTTTGTCTAAATTATAATTTACTCGAGCATTATTAATTTATGTTTACCGAGTTTCTTGTTTGTTTTCAGACAGATGCAACTTCGCCCTGGCGAGGTAAGTGCTTTTTTAAAATTGTCATTTCGTTTTGTCATGTGTAATGTCAGCTATATACTTAGTTTTTAAGAAAAATTAATTTTTTTCGCAATTTGATTATTAGCATTTTCTTGTTTTGAGCTGTTCTTAGTTTTGGTGTTCTTGCTTCCTCATTTTTTAGCTAGTTGCTTCTTGTATTTTCTGTAACGTTGGTAGTACTAGTACCATAGCAACCAATAGACTTATTTAATTTTTATAGTACTGACAGTGTGTTTCGTAAGACCGGTACACCGGTAAATTGTACCGACGTTCCCCGACGGCTGTACCGGTTTTCCCCAACTAGAAAGTTCAAAATAATTCTGGGGATGACCCCAAACCTCTCTAGATACTTTAGCATTTTGCGCTTGATGACCTCGTACCCATCGCAGGTGTACCTGCTTTCACACTTATTGTACCCCACTTCTCAAGTCTTAAGAAACACACTGACTGTATATTCAGGTTTTGATTGACAAGTTGGATTCTGTTGAAGATACAAAAGGAAACAACGGCGACAGAGGTATGGGTCAAAAACTTTAGTTTGAAAATATAGATGTCGTTGCATACATCATACATACATACATAATTATTTGATAATCCTTTTAGTATTCACTGTACAGGATGTTAAAAGGTCAACGATACAGATAGCAAGGAGTAGAAATTTAAGATAATAAATTGCAATTTTAAATTATACATAAATTTATAAGTGGTAAGAAAATAGCATAAACTTATTCCAAGATACACAGTAATATAACCAATAAATTGAATTGATTTCTAGCATACATTAAAAGAATACGAAGTTTTCGATATAGTCAAGACAAAGCAACCATAGAATACAAGGCCACACAGGGCCACTATTGTTCTTGATTTGAATATTTTAAAGAATGAGTTATGCACAGTAATAAATCACCAAAGATGGTCCTGCATTCTATGTAAGATGACAAAGATTCCTCTCCCCCCAACCAACCATTTTTGGGGGGAGTGGGGCATTTTCTTGATATCGTGTACAACATCAGTAAGGAGCGGTTTAATAGTTATAAAAAATATATCACAACTTACCTCTCAATCTAATAAAGACAAGTTTATAATAAAATTATTATTATAGAACATTATTTTGGCAATGGACTTGATACAGTATAGTGTATGTATGTGTCTGAAGGAACAGAAAATGTAGAACTTTCGTCTTTCATCTTTGTTTCTGTTTCCATTGTTTCTGTTGGATTGCAGTGGCAGCATCTTTGGGATAATTTCCGAATGGGGGTAGCCTTACTTATGCATGCAGTTTCATTGCGCATAACTATAGAAGTTAGGGTCTGGGTAAGGTTTAGTTTGTATGATTAAACAATATTTTGTCATGTTTAAGTTGTCCCTTTATCACCAGTCTGAGAATAAAATGTGGGTACTCGACATGGGTAATCTGCTATTGGAGGCTATTGAGAAGAAACCGTTTCATGATTTACTGACTTTGTAAGGATGGAATTCTACTGTTGAGAATTAAGGTTGGAGACAGATAAGTTATCAATAATTTGTAATAGCTGTTCCTTTCCCCAAGGCATTTAGAATGCTTATAATAATTATGGTTGCAGAATGCAACTACAGTATTCTTGGTCTGCAATATGTGTTTTTCCACTGACCAAGTATGCTGTAGATGCATTAAGCATTCTGTATTCTGCAAATTACATCTGCCTTGATTTTTATTACATAATACTAGAAGCTGTTAGCAATCTTTTTAAGGATGGAAATCAGTGTCAATCGTTTTAGAAATGAAAGTTGCAAATTAAAATAATCTTGGCAATCCTGTATTACTTATGATGTATTATTAACCATAATACCAAATAGAATAACTTTTTCTGATATTAAGTGATCTATATCCCGTACTCTTTTTAAATTTCAGGGAGACTTCTTGTTACAAATCTAAGACTTATATGGCATTCACAGAGTATGCCTAGAGTAAATCTGTGTAAGTAACAATAATTTAGGTCACTGATCCACTGTTAAGACCTGGTCACAGTTACTTGTATTTATGGTGAGACAAATTTTGTTTCCTGTGTTATGAATTCCCTGAACTTAACTTCTCAAAAATTGAACAGAAGAAATAATATTTCCATCTGAAGATCAAAATAATATAAATTATTTCTCTGCTTGCAAACAATTAAAATGTTCTTATTTGACCTCAAATCATAAAATATGGTAAGATAAAAAATCATGTGACATGTATGTAAATAGCTTCACATGCTCATGACAAATATAATGGGAATTGTTCAGGGTTTTCCTTTTAAAATGAAGTAGCAGTAGATGAATTTTGAACAGGCGGAGAAGTTGGGCGTGGTAGCACAATCCGTTCCACATTTATTGTCAACACTTGCATTCTTGTCTGCAAGGATGTTTTTGTGATAATAACAGTTGCCGGTGACGAAGCGATTCACAGACGGCGAAAATCGCCGGTCGCTGGCCGAAAAGGAAAACCCTGATTGTTACAATGATGTACATATACCAAGTTTTGAACTAAATAGCATACTATTTTTTGGATTTTTATTTTCATTTTTTATCTCCCCTCTGATCTTTATTTAGTTTTTGACCTAATTGTTTGTAAAACAGGAAATAAAATTGTTCTTGCCTAATACAGTACTGTTTTCAAAAGAGGTAAATTGAAATTAATAAAAAAGATATGTAATGAAGAGTAAATCTATTATACTGTACTAAGTACACAAGATACATAAATACTTAGGCCACTGATTCATTGTTAAAACCTAATGAGAATGTATTTTCCTAAAATTTAAATATCATATTAAGTACAGTACTCAAAGTATGTATGTACTGTAAAGCATCCCAGCCACAAGCTTTCCATAGTGATGAGGATGAAAGCTTATCTTTGATGGATTAGTTTCCTATCCAGGGGGATTTACTCTCATCTGCTTAACAAATTCAGGGGGAGTTACTCTTATCTGCTTAACTTTACAGAAATTGGAGATTTTAAATGATCCAACTTTTAGCCATCCAATGGGCTAGTGAATTGAAGGATTTTGATTTAAGTTAGTTTAAGCTTGGCTTATAAGAATATAAATTATATTTTAATACTTATTATCATAATTATATTATTATTATTATTATTGTTATTAATATTATAACTGTTAGTAATCAAAGATTAGACAAGTGCGTTTGAGGCATTTATATTATTTTGTTAAGAATTGACTGAATAAAGGGTTATCCGAATAAAAAAATGAGCTGAGTTTGCATTCTACCTGGTTGGAGTTTTTGAGATTATATAATACTGACAGTTTTTCTTACAATTGCATCATATCCAAAAGACCCTGAAATGGGATGGCATTGAGTTACGGGTCTCTTACTTGCGATAACATGAAAGGGAGGTTTCCTTCCAAAAGACCCTGAAATACAATATGGCATTGAGCTTTTTCTATGTTTCTTGAATGTATACAGGCTTGTAAATGACATGATTAGTATGCATTCGAGCAAAGCTCAAAGCTCAGGTCCGTACGCAGGAATTTTGCTGGGGGGGAGGGGGTGCGAGCAAATGTTTTTGGGACTAACCCCTCCAGACATGACATCATTTTATCACAACTTTCATATTTTGAGGACTGCTTTGCGAAAAAGTAACTTTGGACTTAGGGTATTTTTGCTGGACTGGCAAATTAGATTTTATTCTAATTTATTATAATTAAGGTTGTTTTAAAGGTAAATAATCATGCTTTGATCATTTTCCATGGTAAACTTTTGTTTTTTACTCACTACTTTTAAAATCAAGTGGACTTTGTGGACCTTTACAGCCTTTTGGGGGGGTGCGTGTGCACCCCATGCACCCCCCCATCCCTGTGTACGGGCCTGAAGCTTCCTGTTGTTATGTATTTAATATTTGGTTGTACAGTATAAGAATGTATTAGGAGAATCTTTCTTACTGTTTGAGCACTATACTATTAATCATTGACATTTATGTGAGGAAAACTTATAATAATGTAGTTTTAATTAACAATTTCAGCGGTTGGTTACAGCTGTGTGGTAAATCTTTCAACAAGATCAGCTAATTCAGTAAGAATTTTGATTTTGATGTGATTTAGTTTTATGTTTTGTTACATATTCGATAATTGCTTTACTTTATGTGAAAATTGAGTAACTATGTTAATTACAGTAGACCCCAAGACTAAGAAGACAATCATTGAGTACATAGACCATAGCTCTAAGTTGATGGCAAAATTATTGATTATCAATTTAAAGTTCAGGAAACGAATTAGAAGTCTTCTTGTTTTTTTTTCAAACAAAAAGGCATTAAAGTTAAGAACACTTTTAATGCGCATTTCTAAAACATATTTAGGAGAATTACTAGTCAGAAAAATTCTGGTGAGACGTGCCCAATTCTTAAATTTCAAGATGGGTTCATATTAATTTTTATACCCAAAAATCCCAACTTCAGAAGTTGTCTACCCAAACTAAAATCCCCACTTTTAAAAAGCCATTGATCAACAAATTTTTTATCTTCTGGGAAGCTAAAATTTGACCATTTCAACTTTGGTTTTGATCAAATACAAAACTTTATGGAAAATATCAAACTGAAATAAAAAAATAGAGTTCAAAACACTGCATAAGCAGTGGATTTTTGATTAATATATGATTGTTGAATCAAGCTAATTAAAATTGTAATACCCTAGAAGGTTCCCCTGCTGGGCATGGGTGGCAGCCGGTTGGCTTAATTAAGATTGCTGTCTTTTGACTACAAGGTCCCCAGTTCGATCCCCTGGCTCTGCCAAATATAATTATTTGAATATTATTTTGTGCAACCTCTTTCCTGCATAAACTAACTCAGCTTTCCATCCTTCTGGGGTAGGTAAATGAATACCAGCATTTGCTGAGAGCTAACCTGCGATGGATTAGTGTTTCGTTCAAGGAGAATCAAACTCTCATCTGCTTAACAGTATTAATTGTGAAGTTAAGAGCAGGTTCCATGGCTTAATTACTTGGCTTATAGCTTAGCTTAAGCAAAACGGTTGTTTTGCAACCCCAAAAAATCCCTATTGGCCAAAATTTCAGACTCAAGAAAACCCTTTGGATCCCCTCCACATCATTAAAATATGTGTGTGGGGCCCCTGGGTAGTAACTTCATAGCAGCTTGTTTTTTTAAAGATCATTCAACTGTGACTGTTCCTGAGTACTGTGACAAATATTTTTTTTTGTATTTTCTGTATTTTCCAGAAATTAAGAGGCCAGACAGAGGCTTTGTATCTCTTGACAAGGTGCAACAATACAAGATTTGAATTCATATTTACAAATTTGGTTAGTCAATCATTATAGTTATGAATTATTATAAGTAAATCTATTTGTTTTCTCTATTTTTCTTGCTGGCCTACGTTACAGTACTTCCGTTTTGTCTCAGTATAAGTTTTTGATTGTTTTTCCTTCTTGTTATGTCAAGTAGTACTTAAATGTTTCACAGGATTTGTAGTGCTAGCTAGGTATTTAAATTGATTTGTTAAAGATTAGAAACACTTTCACAGTATGAAATTTTTGTTAGTTTAAAAATGTTGGTTTCTGTAGGTGTCTGGTAGTCCTCGTCTCTTTACTACTGTAATATCAGTTTACAGGTAAGATTTCACCCACAATAAGGTATTGTAATTAAAGTTTTTTTTAAAAATCTAGGAATAATTATAATGGATATGTTGTAGTTTGTTTATTACAACTGTAAGTACTTTTTTTACTTACTGAATATATAAATCCTTGGGTTCGTTCATTGGTCAAAATAATTTTACAGACATCATATTATTAAACTGTATGTTATATTTATATAAAATTATTGTTAGCTGCCTTAAAACAAAAATTATTACCTTGCTACTTTTATTTACTGAGCCTTAGATTTTGTAGCATCATGAAAAAGAAGAAAACAATTTCAGGTTTGAACATGAAAAAATGGTCAGTTTTAATGTTTGAATCGATCCGGGCAGAGAATCAGAGCATCTTTCTCCCCAGGCTCTTCTCCAGCATCAGTCATTCAGCAAATAGCACACCGCTCATTTTTCTGCCAATCTCTCTTCACTCTGGTTCAAAAAAATTTTGAATTTATGCTTCCTCCACCCCTGTGTTGTCAGTTGAGAAACGTTTTTGCCTTCGAAAATAACCTTAATAAGTAAAAATAAATAAGTTTTCAAGTGGAATTTTTGCAAACCCTATATTCACATTGTTTTTCGGTGAAATATGCAATATTCTGCATTTATTATGGCTATTTTAATTATTTAGAAGAGGTGCCATAATGTAGTAAACTGGATTACTATAATTAAAGATTGAGGTCAGAAAAAGATGTAGGGTGGAGAAACCTTGAACATAGTTACAGGAAAACAAGGTTAAGATGTTTGGTCATGTAAAACATTGGAATATGAATACATCATATAAATCTCTAATGACAACTCCCTTAAAGGGGCTTTTCAGTGTCATGTCTAATAAAATCCCCCTCCCTCTCTCAGTTAAGAATCCCAACTGGTAGGAGGCAAACCAGTTAGCTATTTCCAAAGCATGGTGAATTTGCCCCTGGAATCACTGAGGACAAATTTATTCAGCAGTCTGAGTCAGCAATTTGATCCCCAACTCTGACCACTAAGCCATGGTGCCTCCCTTGGGGTGAGAATAGCATGTACTTTGTTGAGCGATAGAACTGGAAGTGGAAGGTAGAAGGCCAGTAGGCAGACCAAAGAAGGCCTGGAGTAAGGTAGTGGAAGAAGACATGAGGAGGTTAAACATTGCGGAAGATATGGCAGAGGATATATTATATCAGTTGAGGCAGCTCATATCACATCCAACCGTAGGAATGTTAAATGAAGGTGAAGAAGATGATGTTGATCACTGGATATTAAAATTACAGCAGATACATCTTAATTAGTGCCATAGAAAAGTCAGCTGGTGTGATTTAAGGTTTCGCTTTAAAATGTTTGTTCTAATGATCACAGAGCCTATGAATCATCCAAACTGTATAGAGATTTAAAGCTACGTGGAGCTTTGATTTTAAATAAGCAACTGAGGCTGCTGCCCCTGGAGCAAGTCTATGACAAGGTATTTGCATGTTTACATTGTTAAAGCTGATCTCGTTAAAGCTGACCTCAATAAAATTGACTTCATTAGAGATGACCTCATTAAAGCTAACCTCATTAAAACCGACTTCATTTTACTTTTCGTAAGAGGTACACTGTATAGCAAGGATCGGACATGATAAAATAAAAGGCAGGACTTCTTTTCAACTTAAAGGTTTAGAACCCTTGTTACTGGCCAAAAATGATCTTTTAAAATCTTTTGAGTGCAATAAATTAAACTACTTTTTGATATGATATTATTGTGTACATACTCTTCAAAAAATATATTGCAACAGAAATTGTTGAATAGCAAAACGATTGAGATCTCTAGCTTCTTTCTTGCGATTTTGAAGAATTTTTAAAACATTTCCTCTTACAGCCAGTGGTATTCCATTATTTAATTTACCATTGCAATTATTACATATATTTTCTTTTGTCGTTTTACGTTATTTTAGATCAACGGTGTATGGAATTTGTCAAGTGACCAGGTAAATGATTGTAGGTTGTATAACTCCTTATACTTAAAATTATTTACCTCTCTTAGGAGCAGATTGTCCTATCTAGACGTTATTTATTTCTGATTTGTATAGTGTTAAACGGATGAAAGTTATTTGACTCCCCATGGATTGAAATCTTGTACTCTATTTTCTGACCTTATAATGGGAAATGGAGGAAGCTTTATCTTGGCCCAGAGTCTGGGATCAAAGCGGAAACTTTGATTGGTAGGCAAAAACCCTCGCAATTGTAACACTATTTTTTCTTAAAGCAAAGCAGATGGTAATTGTTCTTTTTATTTAAAGTGTGCCAGAGTATTTTAATTTTTGCAAGCAGAAAATTGATTCAAATATTGAGGGGTTAGTCATTTGGAAAAAAATAGAAAGAAACATTCTCGTAGCATAATGGCGTTTTGTAACTTTCAGTGAAAGTTAACTCAATGTTGTCATCGTCAGGGAAATCTGGGCACATTCTACATTACTAACGTTCGACTTGTTTGGCACGCCAACATGAATGATACCTTCAACGTTAGCATCCCTTATCTACAGATGGTAAGTCTTAAATATTTGTTCATTTTATTCTTAACAAGGTTTAATTGGCTATAATTTAATAATTATAATTTATATAATTTATTTATTTTATGTATAGTGTATATAATTTATTGATACAATTTAATATAATTTAATACAATTTATTGGAAGTTGATATGTATCATATTTACCCGTTTGAAAAGTACTGTGGCACCCTTTTTAAATTTTCAGTGTTGCGGATACGGTGCTTCTTTTGGGGTGAAGCTAATTAAAAGGTTCTTTTTTGTAAATGATAACAAGAACTAATAAAATAGTTTCAATTTATACCACAAAAAATATGACGCGTCTTATATAAGACATGTCTTAAATAAGACACGAACTGTACCATTTATACGTTCGCGTCCTACATAAGACGCGAATATCTCGTATATAAATGGTTCGCGTCTTATTTCGCTACAGCCTCGTTTGTAGGTGAAAGTTGCAATTAGCAACGCCATTAATAGCAACATTCCAAGATGGCGCGCTGCAGAAAGAAAGAAAATTGTGCCATCGTTTTAAGAAGGAAGAGACTTTTTCAGAGTTGTTTTTTCAATTTTGTGAAGTCTTCATTTCTTCTGAAGGCTGCGCTGTTGAGGAAAACTAAGAAACTTAGCGTTGCATATGAAAAATACAAATGAAATCCGAGACGAGCCGGAAGAAAGTGATTGAAAGATTGGTGCAACAACGATATGTTGCAGATGGAGGATGCCGAATTTATTGCCAACTTCCAGCCCTCCCGACCATCTTGTAAAAATGTACAACCAATTACGCCATCTAGTCGTGAAGGAAGACATTTTTGGTAAGGAGACAGTTTTTGTGGAGCGCACTTATAGTTCACGTCTTATTTAGGGTGCAAAACTATTTATACGAGAAAGTTCACGTCTTAATTAAGACGCGGACTAACTAAGACAGCCAAAAATCCTGTTCCAAAATAAGACGCGTCTTATGTAAGACACGTCTAAAATAAGACGCGAACGCTTACTTTTTGCCATTTATAGGTGCAGTTCGCGCCTTATTTAAGACGTGTCTTGCATAAAACGCGTCTTATTTTTTCTGGTATAAATGGCCCTATTGTCATTTACTGCCCCATTTTAAGGCAGAAAGAGTTTACAATGTGTTACAAAATATCAAAGGCATTGTCCCCTTCATGATCTGATTCAATGTGAAACAGATACATGTTTTAATTTCGAACGTTTGGGAGGGCACGAAACGATTTGCAAAATTTTTAGGTTATGAAACAAAAAGGAAGCACAAATATAGATTCAGATGTACAGTAGAATGATTCAACCACTGAGGAATATAGGCAGTTGCAATATTTAGCTGTCTTACAGTTCAAAAAATCCTCCTCTCTGACAAAAAACCCCCCTATTTTAAGACTGCATGGTTTACTATACTGGTAACCCAGTAATTAGTGTGCAAGGTATATATCTGAGAATGATGCTCATTTGACAGCGGCAATTTTTAATGGATTCGATTCTCAAATTAAATGCGGTGACTTATTGGGCAGACACTCAATCTGCAATAGTCCTTTTTTATATCGCTTTTTGAAGAGATACAAGTATATAGACATCTGAATAGACATAACTATAATGCTGCTGAAAAAAAAATAGCCAAACAGTTACTGTTCATCAACACGATGCCTAAGCTGTGTGCACAGTAACTGAACAACGTTAGTAAAGTAAGGAAAATCAATAGATAAAACCGTAAAAACCAGTATTCGTGGCACACACCACACAACAACAAAAAAACAAGCTCGTGCGTGAAAAACAAATTCAAAATATATTAGAGCGAGCATTACTTAACAAAAACACATACAAATAAAACATTTACAAGAAAGGATACGATGTGTCATTAACTTCAGCCAAAACATACCAGGGCTTTTTGGAGTACATTTAAGTTCTAGTTAGACAGTTTCCGAAATTTTTGTTGCAAATAGTTTAAATGTAGATGTATCATCATTTGTGCGTGCTAATGGCTTGAAGAAGTTTTGGTTTACAGGTTTTGATTTCTAAGTTTTGCTTAGGGCTATTGATATATGTATATGACCTTGGCTAGGCTCAAGTGATGACCGCCTTAACGAATCATTACTTAGAATGTATTTCCGGTTTTCTTCTCTTCTACTTCTTTTCTTGAGCACACACGCAGTGTTTATACATGACTCCAGAACGAATGTGAAGCTACTTTACTATGGAAAAGAAGATCCAAATTCGTTTTGGTATCATCTTTTAAAACACATTTTTAAAGAATTCCATGTCTGAAAATAAACTTGTAACTAATTGAGACGCGAAAAAAGTCATAAATTTCATATTAGACTTTTTCTGTTTTTTAATTCTTCGTAATCATTGTCTTTTTTCTCTCTGAAAACTGGAATGGCTGAATGGTTAACAATTATATTTTTTTTAAAAGGAGAAAACTTTGCATTGCTTTGCAGAAGTCTGTTCGTATCCGGGACTCTAAGTTCGGTCTGGCTCTGGTACTGGAAACGTCTCAACAGGTTGGTATTTATAAACAGTTGATCTTAAGTGTTTTTGTTGTTATAGTAGAACAATCTTATTTTCAGTTATATGAAGAGTTAGTGGAAACATAGCGGGCATTACTTCGCTCTCCCACAAAAAGAACTTGGCCCTGATAATGTGAAATTGCTCTGCTCGATACATTTCAACGTACAATTATTGTTAGCAATATTTGCTAGTTATTGTATCTTTTCGTCGACCTCGCCGTCCTCATTGCTTGAGGTCCTTACCATTATTCGGCCAAGAAAGCAACAATAACGATATCTGGAGAGCGATTTTGAATCCGGCTTTTGTACTATTTAATGAGAATTTTAACAAAAAATTCAAACAGCTGTTTTTTTTTCCTCTGAGACTTTCACATGACATGTTTTTAAAAGCACAAAACAGTTGGGATTTGTTGAATAGAATAGATTATTAAGGACCTTAGCAACGAAGACGGCTCAGAAAAAACACATCAGTTCTCGTTCGCAATTTGCTTTTTTGTTGGTGTCATCGTGGTTTTGTTTCTTTGCGAATAGAAAAATGATTAAAATGTTTCTTCATGAAGCTAAACAAATGTATTTTCTAACGATATGGAATGTATACAAGCGTGGAATATGTAGTTCCCAGGGGACACGGAGCGGGAGGTATATAAGCTGGTGTCAGATAAAGTAAGCCATCGAAGGTATCTCAAATTATAGCCTACTTGCATTCGTAAAAATTAATATCTTGGTGTTTATTATGTATACGAATAGCAATATTACAATGCAGCACTGTTCAAATAAGCGTGAGTAAAAAAACATGTAATATAACTACATTGCGTTAGGCTTATCAAATAAAGAGATGCCAATTCCTATATACTGTCTAGTTGTAATGAATGCAGTTTATTTAGAAAATGATTTATATTCGGTATGTGTAGAATATAAATACTGAGAAAATTCTTTCTGTTACGTCCTCTTTGTCTCTACAAATCTAGAAATGGTTTTTTCACGTTGTAATTTTAGCGAAAACTATGTGAAGGTGAAGAGCTCGATGCATTACAACGTGCAGTTATTGTATTTACTATTGTTCTTGTGTTGCATGACTCGGACATCACTTCCCGTCTAAATATTTTTCTTGTATATTAATAAGATAGGTAAAACATCGATTTCTCAGGTGCGAGAAATCGATGATTTTTGTGGTGACCGCAAATTGGCCGCCCCTCTAGGTTTTTCAGGGGCTTTGGACCTTGCTCTTGTGTCAACTACGTCGTTCATAGCTGTAGCTAGCAGGGGGACAAGGGGGGCAGCTAAACTAAATATAGTTTATGTTTGTTCAGATATCAATTCCAAATTAAACGTGTAATTCCAAATCATAATTATTATTATTACCTATTCGAAATAAAAACTGTACAACATGGTATTCAGACGTCAGTTTAAATGAAAACATGTTGTGATTCAACAGAGTGGAGGATACGTTTTGGGATTTCGAATTGATCCTGTGGAGAAACTCCAGGAAGCAGTCAAGGAAATTCAAAGTCTTCAAAAGGTAAAGACGCTGTTTTCTCGGTGAAAAAAAGGTAAACATAACACTTAATCCAGTACATGAACAGTCAATAATCTTTGATCGTATTTTATTACATAAATATAATAATAATAATGATATTGATAATAATATATTATATTAAAGATAATGATAATAATAATTATCCTGAAAGCATGATAATGTTATTGATTTCATGATGAAAGTTAGGGATATGACAATCACATTTATATTGAAGACAACGTTTCGGTGTTCTCATGAAACCATCATCATCATCGTCTACTAAAATCTAAAGAATTTAAGAAGGGGGAGGCCGAGGGGGTGTTGACATTAATACACGTATTTCTTGCATTGAGATCATTAGAAAAAAAAACTGTTAATGCGTGTAAACGGTGGCTTGCAAATACTTTGTGTGAAGTAACTAAGATTTTCATTGATACAAGTTTTTTTATTTTTTGGTCTTTGTTTTAGGTTTACAGTGCAAGCCCAATATTCGGTGTTGAGTTTGAAAGTGAAGAAAAGGTATATTTTAGAGTATTAGTGATTCTGAAAATATTCTATGCCAAAAAAGATACCCATCTAAATACTCGCCATCCAGAGCTCCACGTCATACGTACAGTGGAATCTGTATTAAGCAGTCACCTTTGGGGATTTCGCAAGTGACTGCTGAATGAAGGTTGACCGCTGAATACAGGTTGACTTCTTAATACAGGTTGACTTCTTAATACAGCTTGACCTCTTAATACAGTTTGACTTCTTAATACAGTTTGACCTCTCAGTACAGTTTGACCTCTTAATACAGTTTGACCTGTTGATACAGTTTGACCTCTTAATACAGTTTGACCTCTTAATACAGTTTAATCTCTTAATACAGTTTGACCTCTTAATAAAGTTTGACATCTTAATACAGTTTGACGTCTTAATACAGTTTGACCACTTAATACAGTTTGATTTCTTAATACAGTTTAACCTTTTAATACAATATGACCTCTTAATACAGTTTGACCTCTTAATACAGGTCTTGAAGAAGATCGCCACACCATCCGCAAATACAGCTGACGCTTTTAGTGATTAAAGAAGTTCGAGTAATGAGATAAACAAAACTTAGACTTTGTCATGTTGCCGAATAAAAATGTTACTATATGTTGTTTGTTTTTGCTGTAGTGACTTTTCACTGACACTCGGGCTCACTATTTTTATGGCAGTTGAAAAGGGGTAAAGCCCGCTACCAACGTGGCCATAGTGCCCAGTATAGTGGCTTCAAGTTTGCTACTAGCACGTTTGTGCCATCTATATTTGATTTTATCTTTAAAGCCGTATCCCACAAACATTGCACGCTTTTACCATGACTTCACTGACCGTCTACAGTTTCAAAACAATAAAAAACTAAGTTGCAGGCTGAGGAAAAGGTGATCTAGTCCACTTAATAGAGGTCATTGTTCAGTAAAGGTCACTTTATTATAACAATGTTGGATCTCGGTACCAGATCCATGAATTTTTTTAACAAGATTGCGTATTTTTGATCACGCGAGCGTAAATGTTGGACGATGTTGGATGAAAAGTTTGAACAAAGTCCAACACTGTCCAACACTAGCCAACATGTTTGATCCGTTTAAACGGGCCTTAACAAAGGATGAGTGCTTAACGGAGGGAGACCTCTTAACAGAGGGTGACCGCTTAACAAAGTGTGACCGCTTAACATAGGGTCGTTGCGTAATACAGTGCCGCTTAGTACAGGTTCCACTGGATTAGAATTGATTGAATATTTTAAAATGAAAATTATCCTTAGGAAGACGTATGGGTCAGTAACGGTTTTGACACCCAGCTAGTTTGCTTTTCTGAAAATGGAAAGATACTACATTTAAAAGATTAAAAACGTCCCGGCTAAAACGTTTTTGAGTTCGTGTTCGTGATTAACTCGACAAAATCAACCTGTTTCTGCACTGTTTTTGAGTAAGCCTATAGTCAGATGCATTGAACGTCTTAAATCTTAAAAGTGAGATACAAGAAGTTTTAACTTTAGTTTTGGCAGTAAATCATGAATCAACACTAAATTTTTCTTGTAAAACGCCGTTTTTGCACTTATACGCTTGCGTAACGACATTACCTTTACCTGCCAACTGCCGAAAATGTGCTTATATTCCCCCTTTAGTCCGTAAGCATGAAATGTCGTAAAAAGACAGTGGGGCAGGTTCAGTCCCTAAATCGTCAGTCTTCGGCCATTTCTAACGGGGGACCTTAACCAACGACGACTGCTTTGCTAGTCGTGACAAAGTACTCGTAAACCCCTCCGTTAACCCTAATTATAAGGTGTATCTTACCCTAATCTCAAACACTATCCCTCTGAAGGGGTTACTCAGCAGTGTCCTCTGAAACATTTAAAAATGATTGATTTTCTTTTGTTTGTTGAATGCGCAGCCGCAACACATGGAGGAGACGACAGTTGATCCCATACAAGACGACATTGAGATCACGGATGAAGGGGAGAACACAGATGCTTTCGCAGTATGTATAGATAGTTGATTTGGAGATAGTTAATTAGGAGATAGTTAATTAGGATAGATAGTTAATTAGGAGCCGATCTCATGGGAATAGTTGGGTTTGCAGGTATATTCCAAAAACGTCTTTCACATTAGAAAATAATGTGCATACTACATGCGTTTTGATTGGTCAACAAATGTCATCATCATCATCATCATTTATTTATCTATCCACGGAAAATCTTCATCAGGTATATTCTTAAAAAAATAAATAATTCTAACTACTTTAATTACTACATATACTAACTATTCTAAAAACTAACAACTATTATAGAATATAATTACATTAATAATAAATTACGTAATTTATTATAAGAAGAGAAAATAAAAACCTGCTTACCATGTTGCGAAGAAAGTTATTTAAAGCTTCCGATCAATATATTTAAAAGAAAAATCTAATTGCTTGCGAGGGCTAAGTACTGTTACGCTTATTATTCGTCACGTGTGACTTATAGTTGCAAAATCTAATAATAATAATAATAATAATAGTAATATATTATGTTATTATTATTATTTTTTTTTAATTTATATATATATTTATTTTATTTTTAAATTTGTGTATTTTATTTTATTATTTATATGTTATTATTTGTTAGTTAACCAACAGCCCTTACATTTTTATGGTTTATAGGCTGATAAACCACGCGGGATGTTGAAAGAGCATGACTGAAAAGAACTCGTAAATCACGAGGCGCAGACGCACGATATTCCTCATTTTTGGCACAATAATTATAAAACGAAAGCTTGTTGACCAATTAGAGTGCGCGCATTGTATTTATTATTCAATAAATTATGTTTATTTAATCCCATTTGTTTATTTTGCTCTGTAGGTTTATTTTCAGTTAGATTTAGATTTACATTTTTGTTACATGCAAAAATGCTCACCATTTTCACATGAAAACAGGATAAGACCCATCAGTGTATAACACTATTATGCTTGGGGTCCTGTGTTATCCTTGGGGTCATGCGTAAATAATGTTAGTTTTAAATGTAACAGTGTTACAATATTAATATTACTTTTCTGTGGCTTCATAGGCATATTTTGCTGATGGTGATAAGGTAAACCTATTTTGTTTCTTAGTATATCTTCTTATTATATAGCTTCTTGCTTAGATCTCCATCCACATTAGCAAGGTTTCACGTATGTATCTTCATCATCATCGCCGTTTATCATCGCCCGGATGGAGCATTGGCCATCAACAATGTGCTTCCATCAGACATGATTTTCGTCCATCGTTTCCACTCTACTGAAGTTGTAATCCTCTCCCACGATTTCCGCCTCCATTTCTCTTTAGAATGTTTCGGTCTCCCACGGTTCCGCTTCCCTGATGGGTTCACGCGCGCACCTTGAAAACCTGATATTCATTGAATTTGGGGATTTTTCGTTCAAAGCTTTGGATTCCTTTAAAATCATTTTATAAGATGCAGTACCTAGGTTATCCTTGGTTACTTTTTCATTACATACTTCGTTCTTTTTTCATTCTTGCAACGTTTTTTATTTGCTCATGGATCCTTTGTAACCATTTTCATTTATTTAACTTTGTTATCATCAACGTAATAATATTTATACCTTAACTGTTTACAAATAAGCTATCTAACCTGACTTATACTTTTTAATTGGCAGTTTGTTTTCTTGAATAATGTGTCATCGACGTGTTTCGTCTGTTATTGGTTCACTCGTAACCAATGTTGTTTGCCTTAGTTTTCGTCTCGTCTATATACGTAAACTGAACCCAAGGTGCATTGTCATCTACAGCTTCTGATCTAGTTCAGTCTTTTCATTGTCATTTGTCCATTTTTTGTGCTCAGTATCCTCCGCCTTTGGTTTCTTGTAACTAGAGTTATGTCTCCACCCGCTCGAATTGTTTTTAAATAGAATTAAGTCATTTCTTAATAATCAAATGAGCCAACGAGTCACGAGTCAAGTTAGCAGTCAGTCAGCGGTTTTTCGCCTCAGGATAGGATTAGAGTTAGGTTTAGAGTTACGATTAGGATTGGGGTTGGCTTTAGGGTTAGGTTGGGGTTCTCAGGTTAAACATTTTGACTCGTAACTCATTGTCTCATTTTCAAAAACGTTAATCTCGTTTTAAAAATACCAGGTTAAAAAGTTTGGTTATTGCTGTAGGGAAAGCACACACATAACGTTTCCATCGTTCGCCTTCTTGAACTAGTCTGACGAAGGGATAACGCTCGAAACGTCAGCTCTTTGCTTTCCCTAAGGCAATGATCAAACCCTTCGCTCATCAACCTGCTTTTCTCCATATTTTTCCTGGTCATCAACGCCGTCTTTCCAGCTTGGATATAAATTCTTATTATGTTCTTATTATTCATACCTAAGCTTGACGGTTTCAATTGGCCACTACTAAAACGATTAAAAACTGGATACTAAAATGACCGCGCAGGTCTGGGTAGCTTGTTTTGAATAAATCACTACTCATTTTTTGAAGTCAGCAAATATTAGTATATACGAATAAGATGATGTAAAAGTTAATGTCATAAATGGAATGCTGCGTCGGTGTTTCTACAGAAACCGTTTTTTTTAAATGGATAAATTGTACATCGTAGAAACACTCCGACGAAGGATTCCAGTCTGAAACGTCAGTACAAGAAATCATTTTCACTACGATGTAAGAATTAGTTTAGGAGAAATTGTAGCACTTCAACTGTTTTGGGTTAATTGGGTAAAGGGACTGGTTAATTTTTGCTAATTTTTTTTTTAATTTTTTGCCACAGACAAGTGATCGTGAACCAGTATTTTCAGAACACCTTGGCCTGGCAGTGGAGAAACTTAAGGACGGATTCACCCTTCAAGGCTTGTGGGAAGTCATGCCAAGCTCTTAATAGCTCCGTTTGAATGATTCACTGTGAATGAACATCACCGAATAAGTTTGATTTTGTATATACAGATCGTAGCTGGACGTTCTTTAGTTGTTGATAGTAGTTCAGTAATATTTTATCTGAAAATCGTTTAGTCTACCCTTTCAAAGTTTTTTTTAAATAAAAACATTGAACTTAGAATGCAATAATTATGTGAAGTTTCACCTTGAAATCCTGAGATCAACTGTCCAAACTGTAAGATATTCTGGACACTTTCAAACACAGTTGTCATTTACACTCATGGTTTAATGTCGCTGTTTCTTTTTCTCTTTAGATTTGCTATCAACTCAGGCTAAATTTCCATTCTGCGAAAAAACTTTTTGATTGCTGATTTTCATCGAAAATGGGTTGTTATTTTAATGTTTTATAAGCATCATTTTATCCAATATAATTTTTATCAAGGAGCGCACCGAACGCTTTCGCCATGTTGAATTCACGATCATAAAGAAAGTCAAACTTCGACTCTTATTATCCCTTCAAAAAAAGTATAGAATTTTCGTTCTTTTCTGCTTTGTAAATAAAAGGAAATTTCGAAATTGGCCAGTGGCTGTAAAGCTTGTTCTTTTAAGAAAAGTGTCTCTGCTGTTTCTAGACGTATCCACTCTCGAACCGGAACCCAGAATTTGGCTTTCCGAAAAATGGATTATTTCAGATCTGCGTTTCTTAGCGCTGACCAGAATAAACGTGGGTTCTTGGGACGAGATTTTGGCCACTAAGGCCTCGTCGGTAGAGGGCTTTACTCGTTAAAAATAAAAGAAATTAATAAATAATTTATGTTTATCGTTTAAACTACATCCTACAAGCATTACGTACTAGTGCACGTATACTGTCTATACTTGATGATTATCATTTAAGCCACATCCCACAAGCATTACGTACTAGCACACATGTACTATCTATACTTGATGATTATCATTTAAGCCACATCCCACAAGCATTACGTACTAGTACACATGTACTATCTATACTTGTTGATTATCACTTAAACCACACTCCGCAAGCATTACGTACTAGTACACATGTACTGTCTATACTTCACGTGTGTATCACTTAAGCAACATCCCACAAGGATTACGCTTGAGCCTATTTAACAATTAAACCTCAAGGACGAATGGACTACAAATCAATAGTCCATGAGGCCGTAGGTCGAATGGGCTATTCAAACTCGTAGTCCATTAGCCGAGAGGTCTAATAATTATAGTATAAACCTACTAATCGGTCAAGATGTACAAATTAGATTATCGATAAAATCCATCAAAATTATAGCAAAACGGGGCTCATTACTATTTTGGTACGCCATCTTTTCTCTACTAGTAGGCTATCACAAATAGACTTCTGGTAGAGTTGTCAATCAGAATGAAGGACGCGTGTTAGACGTACCGTTAGTAGGTTTATACCAATACTGATTATCTTCTGTAGGAAGCTGAGCCTTTTTTGTTAGCTATGCTGAAGAAGCAAAACAAAATGTCCAAGCAGCTGTACATGGCTGCTGACACCAAGGTATTTTTTATAGAAGATTTAAAGGGTAAAGTTCGCTAGTTACGTGACCTTAATATCTTTTTTTATTGGCTTTGGGTTAAATGCTAGCACGTTTGTGCAATCTAAACACCAGTATTCTACAGATTTGATTTTCTGTGAACGCAATTCTTTTTTGAATGATAGTCCTACACTGGGCATGAAATTCATTAGTTAGTCGGAAACTATTTTGACCCCAATCCCTCAAGTTCACAATGAAGTGCTTTAAAGCGAAGTTTAGAAAACAAGATCAGTTCTCAAAATTAAATTGACATTAAGCTGGAAATTTTACTTTCTAGTTTCACTTGTAAGTTACAAATTATTTTATCTTCATTAAAATGAAAATGTTTCAAGATCTTTAATGACAAGATGTCTTGGGTTTATATTGATTTAAACGGCATTGACAAACGTTTCTGAAAATGAAAATAATAATGCAAAGCTCAATTAATACTATTCTGGGTTTTGGTTTCTGATTGGTCAGTTAACCAACCAAATATTAATGACTCAAGCAGCGGTGCATGTTTACGTCGCAATCTGATCTACTGAAGAAAGTCCGTCTTTTAGATTCAGTTGTTAATATAGTTCGTATTGTACGTTAGACACTGTACATAGGTGCAGATAGTCACGAGTCAGTGATATTCAATTTTGAGCTCACTAAAACGTAGATCTTTTCTCATCAACTTCTTCAATTAAATTAGTACTCAATTCGGGCAAAAACACTGTGACGATACCTCGTGAAATTTGTGGAAACATAGTAACACGTGTTCCATCAACCCAAGTGTCTCCATCTCTCTTCATCACAATGACTGTTGAACCAAGATAGATCTGCACCTCTCTTCTGCAAGATTTCCGACCAACTGACCCACAACCAACACTGGACAAGACCACGGTAAATGTGTCATTAACGCAATCCTTGGCAAGGATGTATCTACAATTTCCCGCATAGGAATATCTTAATCCATCAAATGTGACGTAATGTGCATCCCCAGTAAAAGAGCACGTGGCTATAAAGGAACATTACATGGTTATTGTTATTACCTGCCAACCAGACAAGTTTAATATTTGTAATGCATAAATATTGGTTATCGGAAACGTTTTTTTTTGCACAAGTTATCTGAACTTGAAAAACAAAAAAAGAATGCATCCTTTGGTAACACAAAACGTGAGTTTTCTATACAAATTTTCAAACCATTCTAGCACCTTTCATACACAATGAATCGCAGAAGTGAGCAAAACTTCCCTTTGTTGGTCTAATGTGGTTGAAATACAGAACATCTCTGATGGTCAACAATTTCTTTGTAGTAACTTTTAATATAATATTATGCTTCGGACAAATTTGACTATTACTTTAAGCTAAAGCTAAGCTAAATCCTAGTTGCCCATGGAGCCGGCGCTTATCTCCAGTTTCTGTAGAGTTAAGCGAATGAGAGTCTTTAATTCCTTTTGGATGGGACACTAATCTATCACAAGTTAGCTCCGAAGCATAAAAAGCTGAGTTTGCTTAGGTGGAAAAGAAGGACCCACAAGTATTTAAATCACTGCAGTGCCGCGATTGAACTGGCATGGGGACCTTGTGGTCGGAAAGCGGAGATCTTACAATTTCGCCAGCCAAGTGCGCTCTATTTCGTTAAGACAAATGGAAT
>JAOBAY020073886.1:0-11470 GCA_025331085.2 Zoanthus sociatus | reverse complement strand
TGTTTAATTTTTGAAATTTAGTATTACTGAAGGGTTCTACTTTTCATCTAAATGATAAAAAAATAAGCGATATAGGGGCTTTATAAGCGTTTTACAATCATTCATTTACTAGGCAAATAAACTGGTTATAGTAAGGTGAAGAAACACTTACAGAAAATCTGAAGTATGGCGCGTATGTCGCTATGCGGGAACTATTGAGAATGGGTCCTTAGTAAATCCGAAACCATTATGAATAATTTACTAGTTGGAGAATAGCAAAAAACAGATTTATCATTTCAAACACAGTGTTTCCTAGTTGTACTGATTCTTCTAAACCTAAGTTTCCCATTGACGGTTTACTCTGTCTGGTATACGCGTGCTTAGAACCAAAACGAAAAACAAAATTAATCCTAAGCTTAAAAAAGCCAAGTGTTCATCAAATGGAAAACCAATCTTAACTCCTGTAGTGATTGACCAAGCGAAGATACTTCCACAAGCCATCGGAGAGGTAGCCCTATGAACAAGGATAGCACAATAAGACCACGTCGAAAAGAATAAGTAACTAAATTAAAATATATAAAGAAACGGTAAGGGAGTCAGGTTGGCTTATTGGTCATCAGTCGCGACTCCCACCTCTACGACCCAGGATCGAGTCCGCACGTGGGCTGAGATTTGTTGATCTCAATCTGACTTTGAGGGGTTTTCTCCAGGTATGCTCTGCAAATTCGACTTTTACGCCAAGATCCGAAGTGCCGAGCGATTAAACATTAGCCTCTGGCTAGGAAAAATGGACAACTACTTCTTTCGCAATTGACGTTAAATAAAGTATTTATTATTTTATTATTTTATCGGAAATTACATGACAAGATACATGTGCTCTCGAACAAAACATTTAATTTAACCATTACCAGTTCATATGATACCATGACATTAATTTATAACACTCCATTCCATAGTAACCGTACTATTAATACTACTTCATACAATGCCACATCATAACATATTATTCTATGCCGTACTCTAATACTATTTCACATAATACTACACCATAACATACTTCTATACCGTACTATAATACTATTTCATTAATAATACTACACCATAACACACTTCCATACCGAATGGGTTATTCGAACTCGTTGTCCATGAGGACGAGAGGTCTAATTGTTTAGTATAAACCGACTAATCGGTCAAAAAAGCATGTACAACTTAAATTATCGATGAAATCCTCCGATATTATAGCAAAACGGGGCTCATTACTATTCTAATCTGCCATCTTTTCTCAACTAGTAGGCTATCACAAATAGACCTCTAGCAGAGTAACCAATCAGAATGCAGGATGCGCGTTAGTAGGTTTATACTAAAACATATTATTCCATACCATATTATACTATTTCTTACAATAACACGCCATAACATACTTTTTAAGGGTTAGAAACTGATGTGAGTGCTTTGCTTACAATTAAACGAAAGATGAACGAGAAATATTAATAATGCATGAAGCAAAGCCAGTCCGTCTAATTGAAAGTCTTTAACCCTTCGACATAAAATGTGCAATCTGTGCTCACTGCAAGCAAGAGCTTCTACCAATTTTCAATGACTGTAAATCTAAGTGTCCAATCCCGCTTTGAAAAAAATCAAACAGGAAACTATATAAAAACGCCTTAAAATGCTGCGTTATACACGAGAAGCCCCAGCTTCAACTTGTTTGAAAAGTGCAAAATTTTAGATGTGTGTAAAGTAGAAAAAGGCAAACGGTCAAAAAGCCCGTCACATCACTTGAGTGTATGGTCTGATAAAGAACAACTTTCGCTGGAGTAAAAGATCAAAACAATATTTCATTTTATTTTATTATATCCAAAGGCTGTATTTACTTAACATTTATTGAAAACTCGGCCATTTTCACCACACCTCAACCAGGTCAACAGTTCGCTGCATGTGCTAAACAAAAAATTATTACGACTGTAAAGTCGTCAACAGATAGATCTAAATCACGTAATCGATTTTAACCAATCGCGCGCGCTGATTTTATACAATGAACGAAGGTTGCATATTAAACCAAACTATTTAACAAAATACACACCATACTGTATCATACCATTTCGCTCTACACTAAATCACACCACAGCATACCACACAAAACCATACAATGATTAACATTGTAAAATCCGAAACCATCCAAAACAACATACTGCACAAACAGTTTCATTGTCAGTACATACCGTTAAAATTACGACAGACTAAAAACAATATAATAAAATGTTTTGCTTTTGCAAAACTACTCCAATCCGAATTTTTAAATTTGGATAATGTCAACTTTTAAACATTTGAGGCTAATGTATCGCAATTTTCATCAAAGCCTAAGCCAGATTCAATCAGAGGAATCAGGTCTATAGGACAGATTTTTGTGATTGCATTCTTAAATTCGCATCTCCAATACCTGAGAAAATGAACGAGTGAATTTTTAAATTTCGCACTTTGTTTTTGTAAAATCAATGCAATGTGATCTGCATAGACTTGTATAGTCTCCAATAAACCAAATGCAATATAGGTTACCCTAGATCTACAAAATAAGTTCCTACATTAATTGTTATTAAAACTAAAATTCAAATAACTGAGCTGCATACCTTAGCAAAGACGTAAGGGTCATAGCTAGACCATTAAGACTGCCAAGTTGATCATACGACACAGAATTGTTTATAGATATCGACGTAGAACAGAAGCAACACCCGACTGCAACTTTTATAATAAACAGCATTCCAATCAGGATCGGCAAAAGAACAGCAGGTCTACAAAAAAAAACAATGACAGAAACTTCTGTCACTCTCAGATCATACTTGTTCGCCATTGTAAACTATATTAAACTAAAAATATAGTAATTGAAATGAATGGCAAGGAGCTTGAAAGAAGCAACAGCCTGATAAATCAATGCTCGAACATTTCATGAGTCCAGAAAGTTAAAATGTTCAGTTCGTAAGCCAAGGTCATGAACTCAGTCACCGTATTTTAATTAAGACTTTAGTTTACGTCCCAACATTACAGTAAGTTCTTCAACGAGCTATATGTTGACTGACCATTGTAGCTGGTTGAATAAATAATTTTAACAACTCTACAGTTGATCTGAATGAATTGTACCGACAACCAATATTTGGTCTAAAATGTTCTTTGATAATTTAAATCTCTTTGATATTAAAAAACACTAAATTTCTCTTCATTATTTCAATCGTGGATAGGATACAAATAATCACAACATAACTACCGTCGATAGATTCCAGACATGACAGAACCACAAATATTCCTGTCGTAGATAACACCCAGATACAAATAATCACAACATACCTACCGTTCAGAGGTTCCAGACATGATAAAACCACAAATATACCTGTCGTTACACCCAGATACAAATAATCACAACATAGCTATCGCTGATAGGTTGCAGGCATAATATATCTATAATTATTTTGTCGTGGACAACAAACTTGTCTTGGATATATCCAAGGTATATAAATGAAATCACAGAAACCCTGACGTGGAATGGCCCAACTATGAAATAATCACAAGATATCTTTCGGTGGTAGCTCTCAAGTTAACATAATACAACCACAACATACCAGTAGTGGATAGGTGGAAGGCATTATATAATTACAAACAAAGTAATTGTTGTGGACAGGTCTCAGCAATGATATAACCACAACACACATGTGGTGGATAGGTCCAAGGCATTGTATAATTACAAAAAAACATGTGGTGGATAGGTCTGAGCCATAATACAACCACAACATACCTGTCGTGGATACGTCCCAGTTATGAAATAACTATAACATACCTCTCGTAGAAAGGAACCAGACATGAAATAACCACAACTAGAAACATAAAAAGGATTGAACAGCCTTGAAATGTCTGCAATAGATAAACAAACGCTTTGAGACGGTTCTTTAAAAGTTCTCTTTAAGGTATGCCTTAATAGAAACTAAATTACAAAAAGTCAACAAAATTCTTCATACCTTTACAACTCCAAATCTCTTTTCAAACTAAAAGGTGGAAACGACAACATGTTAGAAAGCTATGGGCCAAAAACGAAACGAACCATTAAGCATTTCGACAAGTTTTCGTGAAAACAGTCTTTATTTTTTGTATCATAATATATTTTTACGGAAACTAGAAGATTAAGTCAGAATCAAAATACATAAAGGCTTTTACAAAAAATAAAAACTTGAACAATAAATAACGACGAATTAAGATAAAACTTATGTTTCTTACAAATAAAAGACTTGTTTTGCACTACTAGGAGGTTATCAATACTCAAGGTCTAGTGTTGAATTCAATCTAGGCTTTCTTGCTTTGTAACCGTGCCTGCTTTTGTTACACTCTTTATCCTTCCCAGAAGGTATGCACATTCGTACTAACAGAAAAAAAATCCATTTTCTTATGCTTACGTTGTACAATTGCAAGTGTGAATTAGTCTAACCTTAGCATAAGATATATGCTTGCAGTTTTACTGTCAACGGAAACTAACAAAAAATGCTCTAGCCTCGCTCGAACAAATTCTCAAACCGATGGAAACTAAAATCTTCAAGAAAGACTGGTGGAAGTAGTTCGATTGTACCCATGTCTTTAAAACAAAAAATCAGCCCAGTTTAAAAAAAACACGTGTTAATAGTAAATACATACATTTTGTAGACAGCAAAAATAGTTCGTAAAATCTCCCAAAGCATTTCAGTTCAAGCTTTTCCCGTTTTGAAAGCCCATCAATTAGTCAACTTGCATTGCAGCAGATATCGTCGAGATCTCACTTTACAAGATACCATTTTGGAAGATAAGCCAACCACATTTTCCTATTTATTCTACTTAGTACTTGCTATTTGATTCTTCATAAAAATAAAAACAAAAGCCCAATTTCTTCCAATTACTCATTTTTGATTCACCATGTTGCATGACTAGGAAACGCATGCGCTTAACGCTGGTATGTACCCACTATAGCTATCCAATCCTTAGGACTTATGTTGGTTCGGTTCACACCTAGAATTTTTATGTTTACGTCTGTGCTAATGCTTATATTTAAGTCAAAAATATGAACCAGCCTTTACAATCTTGCTTGGCAAAAGTCACCGAACCAAAAATAGTTTCAAACTGACAATATTAATACTATACTATCAAATTTATATAGTACATTTACCATATAAATATTTTCAAATACACTTTACACTGATCGTCCGCAACAGCGGCTCACAACTATTTTTTTTAGTAAAAGAGACAGACAGTACAACATCTGGATCACTACCCTACTCATTACGATAGAAATGTGTGGGTTCTTTTAAGTCCCCAGCAGGGAGTCGGAAGATTGGATCTTCAGTTTGCAATCCTTTTCCGAGAAGACGCGAATGTCTGATCATTAAAACATGTTAGGGCAAAGGCAGCACCTTCTCCTTAATTATTTTAAGACCCCGAGTCAGTGTTGATCGGGAAGAAAATCGAACCCGAGCCTCCAGTCTAGCACAATATAGACTGGAACCTAACCAGCTAGTCTAACCAGCTAGTCTAACAAGTTTGTTTAATTTGATAAAATAACACTATACATTCTCACCCTTTGAAAAAGAAATATCTGTGGAAACATCATTAGGACACCAGCGATGAGCAGAGATGTTCCAATTTTGTCTAATGTAAATCCTAATCCCCCTGAAATAAAAACACGAAATAGAAACACATTGTACTCTGACAAACAAACAAACAAACTCCAAAACTATCTGAGCGCGGCAGACAAAAATGTTTAATAACTTTAAACATTATGTAAAACGCTGTAATCCTAACTGTAGACATTTTTGCACGCATTATAAAACGTCAAGTTGGCTGTCTGAAGATGTTGAATAAAAATTGAGGTTTAAAGATGGAATTGCTTAACATTATTGGAAGTAATACTGACATTTTGCCACTCTTATTATAATAACAATTATATTCAACAATTGTACTTCAATGAAAGATGAGCTATACACCTATAGTTCGTAAGAAAAATGTGCTATTGAATATTAGTACAAATCTACTAACGGCCTAACACGTATCCTGCATTCTGATTGGTTACTCTAATGGAAATCTATTTGTGATAGCCTACTAGTAGAGAAAAGATGGCGGATCAAAATAGTAATGAGCCCCATTTTGCTATAATATCTGAGGATTTCTTCTATAATTTAATTCGTACATCCTTTTTTGACCGATTTAGGAGGTTTATACTAAAACAACTAGACCTCTCGACTTCATGGACTACGAGTTTGAATAGCTACTGACTCGCAAAACGGCGCTTTTAGAGAGGGTAGTTTGTCATTTAGCAGCACGGTTTGATAAAAATATTGACGAAAAGTAACAATGATAATGAAAAGTAACTTTTAAGGTAGTGTTACGGTTGAAAATGGCTGTTAGCAAAAATGTACTGATATTCAATGGGCAGTTTACAGTCCGTTTCCACCACAAAATAGAAGTTAGAAGTTAATGTCAAGAGAGATTTGACTCTTCAGTTTAAATTAAAAGAAATTAACGATATTGTTGGCGCTTACCTGATGTATGGACACCAAAGAAACTAACCATTGCTCTCCCGATAATGCGACCATATGTACCGCCAATAAACCTACAAGGAAGCACAATTAACACTCATTGACTAAGACCGAGAAAAACAGTATGTTGTGTGGTCCCGAGACTGCCGAAATCTTCAAAACACGGCCGTCGAGGGACCACAAAACATACTGCTTTCTGACGTTAAGGTCAATAAGCGTTTTGTTGTAAACTAACTATCAAAGAAGAACAAAAAGTAGCTTTTAAAGAAGTTTTTTATTATCCAAACCTATGTTTTAAGAAGCTTTGAAATCACACTGAGTTACAATTTACTTTCGGTTTTGTTATTTTCCTGGTCCATAACATATTGTTGCCCGCTGAGCGCATGGTTGCCGGGGAACAGCGAAACTTGTTCACGTGCACGTGATTTCCTCTCGTCCAATAAGGGTACGAGATACATGGACTTTGATAGTTGGTATATAACAACAATGATTGCCTTTTTAACTAGCTCGCATAAAAGTAAGCATATGAAGAAAGCATGAAACCACATAAAAACATCTTATTAAATTCGTTATTCGATCCGTACTCTAAAATATGGTACGAGAAAAATGAACTTTGATAGTTGGTATATAAAAATACAAAATCTTGATAGTACGACAATATCTTAATTCATAGTTTTTTGTACAGTACTGATTTAATGTTTTTAGAGCATTGATTGATTCACAAATAATTAGTAATGGTTTATACTGAATAAAGTAATTTAGATTGATATATAAAATTGATGTTTGACTGATGAAACACTAAATTAGTGATTGATTAAATCACAGATTAATTGAAGAATTATAAGCAGATTAACTGATTCATTTACATGATCAATTAAAATGTCAACAATTAATTATCAATTAATCAATCTATGATTAAGTCAATCAGTAATATAGTCTGTCACTCATTAGTTTAAATTCAATCTTGATTTATTCATTTGTTAATGAACTGAGAAACAAAAAATGATTCATTATTGAACAGATTAAACTGATTGGTTCGCTGGATGTTCGACTGTTGAATGACACACTAATACAAATTATTAATTGACTGATTCAAAGATTGATATGTTAACGTATTACTAACAGGTTACTAATTTAATTCATCCAAACATTTAGAAGCTTATCAAACAACTAATCAATTGACTGATCAATCAGTGCAAAACACCTTCAATGGCAACTAACTTGTAAATAAATTTCTCAACTACATGCATGTAATGCATGATTCGTAAAAGGATAATCTTTAAGGAATAGGTATAAAAGTGCCGAGATGTATGTCTAAGTGTGATTATTCTTAGATTAAATAAGTAGGCAAGCTGTCCACTGGATTTTGCGCCAATGTCGTAGGCCGCTAGCGCGTTCGTGAAGAACCTTTGTAAAGTTCCCCTTAAGCAACAACAAAGATACAGGTCATTAAATTGTTACTGAGGTAATTATTATGTTGTTTTAGTAAGAGCATGTGATTAGAATATCAAGCGGAACAGCCAAATTTCGAAACAATTAGCACTTTCCCAAAAACCATTTAGAATCTTGTCAATTTGTGCGTACTTCTGAAAAAATTCTGGCTACGCGCCTAGTTGAAGCAAATTCTACAATTAAATAAAACAGTGCAGGTGGCGTATAAAGTAAGATGGCTGCCTTTCACCTACAAGATCCTGGTTTTGAACCCCAGCTCTGCAGATATTGAAACCGTTTTTGTAACCTTTTCCACCAAAGGTAATTCAGTTTTCGATCCATTTAAGTCGGTAAATGGAGTACCATCTCCTGGAAGGATCTAACTACTGACAGATTAGTGCCCTGTTCAGAGCAATGCCAGGGACATTCATGCAACGACAGTATGCAATTGCAAAACAGAAGCCTTAAAACATATCTTTATACCGCGGAGTAAACTCAGCGTCTGACATTCCTTCCATTTTATAAAACAGTTTGGATAGTTGTAATAAATGACGATCAGTAAATTAATAAATAACATATATTGTAAACAATTATGCAGAGACAAAGAACTCGGAAAAAAAAACGAGTTCCAGATAGGAATCAAACCCACTACCTACCGTACACTAGTCGGATGCTCTACCACTGAGCCATGGGTACTCATATGGTGAGCGAGGTCACTATATTGGGTTATGATACACGGATTGTATCACACAATCACTTAAATGCGAAGGCATATGTGTCAAACACGCACCTTTCCGACTACCGTACAGAAGGTCCTCGGTCAGTCGATTCCCATGTGGAGCGCGGTTTTTTTCCGAGTTTTTTATTTTCGCATTATTTTATAAAAAGATTAAAGCATCTTCTCCGTGCCTTCACTACCTGGTGAAAACCTCAGGAACGATTGCGAGATTTTCGATCAGGTAAAAACTCGACTGCGATCTCGAGTTTTCACGTATCTACCCTTGGATTTTACCATGCATTCGCTCCGGTATTCAGCAAGCTATGAAGGCATGAAAAACATGTTTTATTTTTTAAATAAAACAATACAGAAACCAGAGATATGCAGAACCTCCAAAAAACCTCTACACTATAGGAAAAGGAAACGAAAGGTATTTTCGAGTTAGAATCCTAAATAACTTGGAAACTTACAACCAAAATTGTGCCGCTGAAGTACTTACAGCATTGGAACAACAAGACCACTAGAGACTGAACTACCAGCAGACCAACAAGCGAGCAAGAAATATATTACAAGTACTGTGATCAGCGATCTGTGGAGAAAAACAAAACAACCATGACAAAATACTCAATGAAATAAAAGTTGAAGAGTGGGAAGATGTAGTTTCACCAATTTATCACTTAGAAATCACCGCCGTTAGAATGGAAAATAGCTTTTTTTGCAACTTTAACGAAGGACTAATGCTTACAATTAAGCTTTGTCAATTTTGAATTGTCCATATTACTCATTTCAAAAATAAAAGCTGAAGCGAAACTGGTGACAGTGTACCGGTCATGAAATCACGGCATTATTCTTGACTAATACAGTTACTTTTGCACTTTGAAGTGGTCAAAAGGCAACTATCCACTAAAGTTGGCAGAGTATTAAAGTCATGCCTTAAAACTTACACGTATCCAAATTCATAATGTGTATCACGGGAGAACAAGTGATGAATAGCATTCTCACCAGTGACAAATAGCAGAGTGGCAACTGCAACAAAAGCATAAAGATTTTGTCAGTTGTAATACAACTTAAAACCTTGGGATAAACGAGCTGGGGAATCTTAAGTTCTTTCAATCTCATTGCACGTGAAGGAAATGTTTCTCTTTTCGGCTTTGTTAAGACCAAGTTGTTAGACTGAACTGTTTAAGAAACTAGGGAAACTACAAAGAAGATTATCTAGAATGTTTCTTTGTACTATGTTGTGTGCACGGTCACAGTTTGGATCTTTTATTCTAGGTATGATGCTTCAGTATAGTCTATCTATTGGCTGTTTGTTCATTTACATCGTAAAGCCTTCAGTTATTTGTGCACGGTCAACGTCATATTTCAATGGGAAAAAGGAGAATAAAAACATTTAACAACGAAAGTAATCCAGTTTTCTAACCAGTCGACTCTATTAACTTTGGTTAAAGTAAATGGTTAAATTTATTTCTATAATAATGAAAACTCGAATGGTACTAAAATGGACTAAAATACTCATGAATCCTTTGTACAAGTGGATATTGATTAGAGCCGCGATTCTAATAGCAGATGCAATCCAAGGTTTATTTATTAATTTTTAGCACTTGTCTCAAGATTAGCTTGTCGAGCTAACTGTACAGCATGAAAAATGTACAAAAACATTGTACAAGAAAGAAAAGCTACCTTGGTTAAATGAAGCGTTTGTGAACAGGGTTCCATTTTCCCATCGTGTAACACCAACAGGGCATGTATAGTTGTTCACGGTCTTCTCAATGTGAACTGGACGACTGCTGGAGGTCAAGCACTTAGGACTGGATGATTCACATGTAAGATATCAAGATAAAATTGAGGCATGAGGCATACGAACATTATAGTTAAACTAATTACAATTACAGTAACAATTAGAGTAAAAACTCAATTTTTCTCTCGCAACTGATTTGCAGTTTCAGCGTTTTATAAAGTGTATTAATAATTTTTACTGATTGTTAACTGAATTGCTTTTATAAATGTTCAATCTGATTATACACGCGCAAAAGATTTTATTTAGTTTTAACCGTATTTTAACACCACTGATATTTTTGATATACAATCTTAAGCTTTTAGAATTCCCGATATTTGTACTCTTAATCTTACGCCATTTATAAAAATCATTATTCAGTTTTTTACAAAAGTTCTTCGCGAATTTTAAAACTTTCTTCACATAATTTTTTAAATTCAAACATTTTACTATTTTTAAATATTTAATTGTACTATATTTACACTGCACCTTTACTTAACAATGACAGTAGCGCTGTCGAAACGTTGTGGACAAACTTTTAAACTTTCCTTTTTTTGTTGATAAAACCATTTGCAGTTTCTTAATTGTGAAAAATGGCAATTATTTCAATGAATATTTCATTGCATCATTGCTAATTTTTCCCTGTAAAGAATGTCATTGATAATTCCTTCGTCTTTGAGTTTCTCCTAGGGCTTCCAAGGTTCTACAGAGCTTTCTAAGAATTGCAGAATCCGCATACTCTAGCTAATACGCTCATATTGTCTAGTGCAGTCTAAACAGCACAGAAATATGTTGGTCTTAAATAAAGTACTAATAACTTGAAAGTAAAATCTAAATCTACCTAGTAGATAAAGAAAGTTTTGCAATAGCCTTTGATGATAATAATAATTATAAGATCAGAAGAAGAAGAAATAATAATAAATAATAATAATAATAATAATAATATTAATAATAATGGAAACTTTATTTTTTATCGATACAGTTGTAAATCTCACTACGTATAGGCAATAAACAACTGGCTAC
>JAOBAY020073876.1:0-11471 GCA_025331085.2 Zoanthus sociatus | reverse complement strand
GTAATATTGATAATAATAATAATAATAATAATAATTATTATTATTATTATTATTATTATTATTATTATTTTTATTATAGTAAATGTCAAATAACAACTCCCCTAAAGGGGCTTATTAGTGTCATGTTAAAGTTCCTCTCTCTCCCAGTTAAGAATCCCAACTTGTAGGAGGCAAACCAATTGGCTATATACAAAGCATGGTGATCAATTTGCTGTTGGGATCACCAAGGACAAATTCATTCAGTAGTCTGAGTCTTGGATTTTAACCGGGGTCTTCTGCATTCAAATCCTCAACTCTGACCACGGAGCCACGCTGCCTTCTCTTGTCTTCGTTTGACAGGGTCACACTACAAAAGCCCTGGGTGGACATGCAATTTATGAAGGGAAAGTCCTTGGAAAGTCTTTAAAAGGGGACCAGTTTATATTAAGTAAACAGACCTCATGTGGTCTGAGTGTTGGCGAATGTTTGGACTATTTGATTGTTCATTCAAAAGCAAACAATACTGGTCAACACTTAGTATGTCAAATTAATGTTGAGTAAAATGTTGGTACTGTTTGACACAGGCTTAATCCTTTCCACGTGTGTGTGTGAAAGGGTAACTATGTGACTGAATTTATTAAATTAAGTGGAGTAATTGAACCTGTGCTCTTGGGAGAGCTTTGTTTATTCACACACAAAATCGAAATTTAACTGCCTCATCTTCCTGGTGCTAGAATAGGCTCTTTTATAACAGCTTAAGAATTTTAAATTCATATATTTGGTAACAATAAAAAGGAAGGATCATAGACATTTGATTGAGTCATTCATCTAAGAGCTAATTTTGTGAGTGATCTTTCTTTTTTCCGAACAATGAAAACAGAAGAGGTGAGAGACAAAAGCTGAAAACTGCTTCTTGCTTGGTCAGGAAAAGCAAAACAATTTGCTGGTCATTTTATTTCAAAAATGTTAATGCTATAAGTGCTTCAAATTGCATGTTAGTTGAAAGTTTGTTTCTATTTGTGAGTTAAACTAAAAGATAGTTCAACAGTGATGTTACTTCATTTGATTGTCAACATCTTAAAGCATTCAAATGTAGGTGTATTTACTGCTGGTGAACTATACTACTTCAGACATGCACTGGGTTTTTGTGGCATTTTTGAGACTTTTTGACAATCATGTTGCATTTCTCAGAATTTTTAATCTGTTAATTTTGTAAAATATATCAGAACCTTACAAAATTAACTGTAGAAGCTGTTATAACCAAAATTTAGAATTGAGTAAAAAAAGCAAGATAACTCCACAGTTTGAAAAATGTAAACATATAACTGTCTTTTCTTTCAATACAAATGTGCTTTTTATTGTGTGAGGATTTTGTGACAGTGGTATTAATTTTGCCATGTTTTCCAACAAATGCTGGTATTTCAGGTTTCTAAACTCTTATTGCAGTCATTTTTGGTTACACGAGAACACTTTTATTTGTGAATTTTTTTTAAAAAATCCATTTGATATTTAAGCAGTGGATGTCTTGTATGATTTCTGACATGGCTGCCAAAACCACTTTGGTGTTTCCAATTGGATCAAGATTTCTCAAGTTCTTGCTGCTTTTCCAAGAAAAAAGCTTATTTTTGCCAGGCTGTGACATTATATCAACAATTTCAAATTTGTCTTTTTTATAATTTTTCAAACAGGAACAACAGTAAGTGTTAACAAGATGGAAAAACAGTTTCATTAATTAAACTTATTTGTACATAGTAGCTCCTTCTTTTGATATTCTTGATTTAAAAACAGTTTGTTCATTTCATTTTAAACAGAATTGTCTTTTTCCCAGAGGTGTCCAGGGAACTCGCAGTCTAATTTTGTGTTTTCTTCTTTTAAAAAGGTTTCAGTTCAGGTTAAATTTTCTTGTAGATTCAGAGAAATCAATTTTAACATAACTGCTTTTTTTATTTTTTTTTTATTTTTTATATTCTTCGTCAATAAATGTGTCACTCACCATTGCAATGTTGAAATTAAACACTTTTAGCTAATCATATAAACTCTCATTGTCTCCCTTGAGTTTTTAAAGTCATGCTTGGTATTGTCCCAAAATATAAGAGCAATGGAGAATATTCTAAACTATACAGTACTGCAATGAAAAACTTTTATCTTGTCAAGGTCCATTTATTACCAGGGCTATTTGACAATTAGGATATTTTCCTTGGCCTGTTTTACGTGAATGTTACTAAGTTTATATCTTGGAATAACAAAAGAAAATCAGTTGGGAAAATCTTAATGTATACACAGAATATGTCTATGAACTGTTCCGTATGATACATAGGGAAAGAAGTAGTATTGTAGGTTGATATTGTTAGAAAAGACCCTTTCAATTGGAAGTCATTGAAAAGCTTTTTAGAATGAATAATGTTCAATTGTATTAATGAATAGGTAAAGATGTAAGAAAAATGAAATTCAATTCAGTATAAAGCCATCGATTTTCAGTCAAATGAAAACAGCTGACATGTGTTGCCTAGACAAATGTCTAACACTCAAAATATCTATGATTTAACCCTAGTAGGCATGGGTGGAGGTCATTTTGATCCCCCCCTCCTTAAGTTTTTTGTGGATAAAAATGTGCTATTAATAACACATCTTTTGACACCTTTTAAATGATGTCATAGCTGATGACATTATCACAGGAAGTCATGAAACTTGCCATTTCCTTTAAAATAGGTGCTCTTCCTGAAAAAATGACTGGAACTGTTTTTTGTTTATGTTACAAACTCAATAGTTTTTCTTCAAAAATTTATGTTTTAATTGTTTTAAAATTTTCTTAAAAATTCACATAAAATCCAAAATTTGTTCTAATTGCTGCCATTTTGGATTTTTGGAAGTGGTTACCATGGCAAAAGGATAAATTTTATTGATTACCAGCTTAGACAGTTGATCAAGACAAGACTTTAAAGGCTCCTTATACTGTCTCGGTACATCAGAATAGTGCCAGAAAAGTTCAATTTTTTTTTTTTTTTTTTTGATCATTTGCAACTACTTTGCCAAATAAAATGTTATTATTCTTTAGCATTTGCAACATTTTGATGTCGACAATTTTTCTGACCACCCCTCCCCCCTCATTATTGTTGGAATCCAGTAAGAAGTCACGTTACTTGAATTTGTTGTAAGACAATTGAACACTAATTACAAGCGAAAAGTTTTTAGATCGCTTTATCAATTGGACGAATATTTTTGAAGAGCACCATTTTTACACTTGGAAATGTCATTTCTTTGCTATGGTTGCCATGGAAACCAACAGTGTGCCATGTGACTACACTTATCTGGAAGTATACTAAGACACATTACACATACCAAGTTTCATGTCAATTGGTTAAATATTTTTGAAATTAGAGGGGGGGAGGGTCTGATTGATCCCCCCTCCCTCATGCCCTTGTGTAACTTTTTTACATTCATGCATTCTAGGATTAATGTTTAAATTAAATCACATCCTCTGAAGCTATTCTGTAACAGAACATTACTGCGAAAAACTGTTGATTATATAAAATGAATATTGAACTAGGTAATCATATTATAGGATCTCCATACCAATACTTTACAAACAGTCAAGTATTGGTATAAAATCAGCTATGTTTTCTCAGCATTTGTTAAAGCTGTTAAGGTGGCTCAAATCAGTTTCAACACTTTGAAGAGACCTTGTTATTAGAAGGATTTATACTACAACACTTATCATCCAACAGCAAAGTTTAGATATCATATCCAACACCAGATATTGCTGAAACAGATTAGGTTATTTTTAGTAAAAAGCTAAACATAAAAACAAGAAAGCCCTACAAAAACAACCCGTATTTTAACTTCAGCTGCTCTTATTGCAAGAAGAACCTAAGTGACCTCCATTTTCTATTTTTGATATGTAATCAGTTTGTCAGAATGTAGTTTTCTGCAAATCTAAAAAAAAAAGTTATGGAGCAAATTCAGAACTGCTTTAAATAATTGAAAATCTAAGGTGGCTCTGAATCTGCTCAGTAGAGTTTTTTAAATAATGCTTATCACTTTTGTGCAACAAAAAATTGTGGTATAAGCAACAAAAAACAAAATATAGTGTGTTTTTGCAAGGCTTTTCTGTTTCCATGGTTACTTGTTACAAGATGACAACAGCAACAGCAATAATTGATCTTTCACATGTTACCGTGACATTGCTGAGCATTAATGTGATAATGTTGTAATGTCAATCTGTTTTTTAACAAGGTCTCTTGAAAGTTGAAACAAGTTTGAGCCATCTAAAGTCTCAACAAATGAATGCTACAAAAGCCCAGGTTCCACCACAAAACTTGCTGAACAAGTTCAGCTGTGTTGGTTCGGTTAAACTTGTAATTTGATTAGTTCTCGTTGTGTCTCATTTGGTGTGCTGTCTTCTTTCAGAGTTCGCTTCACTTGGCTGAGAGACATTTAGCATTCCTATTTGTCATTTTGTAAGGTGCAATTTCCCATCGCGGGGCAGGTAAAAAGGTACTACCTTATTTGTAAGCACGAAATTGCGCGATGCAACATGAAATAAATTCTCGATGGATTCCGACAAACTCAAAGATATGTCTCAAATACTTCTTCAGCTACAGAGCTCTGCTGCACATCATGGTCTCTTCAAGTGTAAGATTCAGCAACAACTCTTACATTCACTTAGTTTGTAAGAGTATTTAGTTTTATTTAGAACAACATTGTTCAGTGTTATCTAATTTATTTTCAACATCACGATAAATATGTTGTGTTTGAAATATTCTTATTCTTTTATCAGCTGAAAAACTGTTTACAGTAATATTAAAGTAAAAAAGGAAAAACTTGCCGGGTGTTTCTGTGCATACCGGATGAAGTGCATCATGATTGGTTGAGGTTCGAGATCAACTTCATTTTAGTGTTTTTCTTTGGTTGAAGCTGTATTTATGTAATCTGTGTTACTATGCCTACGTTACCTACAAAAGGAGCCAACTTGCCTTTTTTCGGATAACCAAACATTTAAAAATAGTAAGGTGTATGTCAAATTTATCCGAAAGCCAGACACAGTCACCAGATGGAAGTTTGATTTGGTATTAAAAGTATGCAATGTGATGCATATTAGTTTGATAAACGAGCTCCAAAACAGATCTAAACACATGTTTAGAACTAACCATCAAGTGATGCATTCTTGTGTGAAATCACCTATTTAGATGCAGGCATGATAGGCGATACATTAAAAATCATTAAAAACAGCTTTTTCACAAATTTTTCATAAAAAATGTCATTAGTCAGGGTTCAAAAAATGTTCAGAAAGTATATCAATTTTCTGTTTTATGTAGTCCAAACATCTTGCTGGCAAAGATTGTTGAAAATAAAGTTGTTGCATGTACTACAGAACAAACACGATCTCAAATGTTTTCTGTACAGTAAAACATTCTTTTTAAAATGCCATTGACAGTGTCAATTATAAAACTAAGGTACTTCAAAAAAAGGATGTTTCATGAAAGCTGCTGATCAAATCAATCTTTTTTGTTCTTCTGTTACATCAAAGAAAAGAATATATTTACTAAAATAACACAAAAAGCAAATTTGTTTTCACAAAACAAGAATTTTCTCCTAAAGTATAAAAAATATACCAATACTGCAAAAAGACAAAAGGCAACATACAGTTTTTTCATTACTGTTTTTCTTGGTCTAGAACACAAGTAAGGTAAAAAATTTTGCTTCTACTTATATGCTGGTCATGTTACTTCTTTGGGGTATGTTTAAGACACATTTTATTGTCATTTAAGTACAGTTTGTTTTTCCTAATTAATTGTGGTGAAGCATTGTCTCATTTTTACCATTATTTAATTGAATAAAATTTTACCTTTGCCTTCAGTGATTTTTGAACCATTTTGTGCAATAATATTTTACAGGGCTTCATATCCCAGTGTAATTTTTCCATAGAAGGTAAAACACCAGAAATACAGTAGCAGGTAACTTTAGGATTTCTCCTTTGAACAGGCGAACATTTGTTGAATAATTTTGGTAAATAATTCAGTGAAACAGCCAGTAATATTTACTTGGACAGCTGGTAAAAATAATCCGTTACCGGCTCTCAACAAAAACCCTGCATATCCTAATGCTCTGTTTGCCAGCAGCGCATTAATACATGGTGCTCAGCACTCCAGGAATTCCTGGAAAACTCCTTGAAACATGAAATTTTCTTCCAGGGCCCTGGAAAACTCCTGGAATAACAGATCATTTCCCTAAACTCCAGGAAAACTCCTGGAATTCTGTAGGAAAGGTTTTTTATCAGTCTTGTAGTGATAAACAAACTAAAACCTGTAGAACCATTTGACTCATAATTGTATGTTTTGTGTATCATATAGACTCAATTTCAGTTGCTGTTACTGTGGCAAAGTACTTGATATTGTTTTGTTTTTGCTGAGAAAGAATTTTGGGTTGGGTCCTGGAAAAATGAATTCTTTACCCTGGAGAACTCCTGGAAGACTCCTGGAATTTTGTTATCAGTCAGTAAGCACCATGTTAATAATCTCTCAATTTTTGCTATGAAATATTTATTTTACTTTTCTACGTATTTTATTGAAATAGAACAAAAATAATTTTGACACAATAGTTAGCCAGCATAGCAAGTGCAAAGGGAGGGAAGATGGGGTGCTGAGGGAATGGGTAGAGGAAACAGAAGGGAGCCCTTGCAGACAAGGCCCGTGTTTTACTGTTAAAAAGTTCGAATTTTGGACACTAGATTCCTGTTGGTTGACTGCTAACCAAAGGAACTGACTGCTCTGTCCGTCGTATTCAAGACGGCAGACGAATTTGAGCAAAATACTTCAAAACTAAACACGTAAAAAATGTGAGTAAAAATTATCATTTGTATTCTAATTCAATATTTTTTGTTCAAAGATAAAGAAAGTATAACAAAGTTGAATTTATTTATGTGCATACTTCATGTAAATGTTATCGATCTTGCCGCAATGATTTCAAAAATGTTTGACAATATTAAACAAATAAAAAGTTTTGCTTCCATTTTTGGGTTAACAAACATGTATTTGTTGAAGCATAAAACAAATGCTTAAAATTAAAAAGAATTACATTTTTTTTCCAAGTTAAATTTTGGCGATGAACTTTTAATAGTCTATTAATATTAATTTATCATGTCTGCCAAAGCCACCTGGAGTTTCAGAAGTTGATAAGATTTTTGCTTGTTCATTTTGCTCAGTTAAATACAAATGCTAAATAATTAATGCCTTGATGTCAAAACGACAACCATTTCAATAGTGGTCCTTCATTAATTTCTGTAAAAAGAAATAACCTCGGTTTTTCAGAAATGCCATTCTCGCTTTAGAAATGGCTTGTTCTTGTTCACTTCTTTTATCTCAAACACCATTTTCACTCTTCTCCAAAGATGAACGAAGTCTTCATAAATAGATACACTGAACATAGATTCATTAATTATTTGAAGTTTCACATTGAAATTTTGAGATCAACTGACCAAAATGCAAAACACTTGTGGTTTAATTTTGCTGTTCTTTTCAGATTTTCTGTCAACTCAGGACCTTCAGTTTTCAGTTTCAGTGAGACCCTACAATAGTATTCACACAATGATTTCACTTTCCTGGCACATGGAATCCATAACACTTGTGACTTCTCACTGGATTTTGTAAGGGATATTCCAATAATGGCAATTTAGCCCTGTGAATGGAGCTAAGACTTTCAGCCAGAACTGAACACCACAAAATTCTTTGTGCTGAGAACTGCTAAACAAGTTGAGGCAACGGCTTTTACAGCAAACAGTTCCGTACTTGTTCCTCAGATTAGTGTCACAAATTCTGCATAGTTATTAGGTGCTTTCCGACATTTTCTACTGCGTTTTGATTTCACAACCTTTTGGCAAATTTGCCTCCTACATGACAAAAGGCTGACTCTCGCCAAAGACTTTCCCTCGAAATCGCTTCACATATGTTTAAAGGTTAAAGTTCATCGGCAGAATTTTGACAGCTGTCATAAATCAAACATGACAGTTATTGCATTTTAATTAGGGGTTATAACAGTAAAACACGGTTCTTGTCTGCAAGTGCTCCCTTCCTTTTCTTCCCCCATCTCCTCGACCCCCATCTCACCTCCCTTTGCACTTGTTACGCTGGCTACACAGTAGTGTGAATTGATGATGTCTCTGCAGCAATTACTTTGAATAACATGCTGTTTTTATGCAGCTTGAAAACATGATTTTGCAGTTTTAGAGCACACATTTTTTATTTCAAAAGCTGTTTTTTTTTTCTCATCAAATATTTAAAAAAGTGTAAGACGGTTTAAAGATGGTTACAGAAGTTACAATAGTTTAATATTATATTTTGTTCAATATTTTAAGGCTTTGACACATTGTGGCAGACAGATGTGTTCTTGTAATATTAAGGAATCAGCTGTTCATATGCAGGTGGCTGAAATGCAGCTCTAATCACAGGCAGTCAAATCAAACAGCTTAAAAAATAACGTCATTCGTACTGGATTTCCAACGGTCGTTCTTGACTGAATTTACTACCAGAATTGCTTTCTTTTTTGACAGATATTCTCCAATTGAAAGTACACAATAAAGACAATGAAATAAATATATTTTGCGTTAATTGTGTAAATGTGTAATTTCTTTTCATTTTGAGGGGTTTTGGGTCGATATTTGTCGCAAATTTATCCAGCTGTTGTTACTACATAAAGTATGACAAGGGAGCAACTTAGTTCGCCTGCAAAATTGAATCACTCAGGAAATGGCCAAAATATCGCATTTCTATGCATGGTATCACAACCATTTTCTTAGACCTAACTTTTAAACGTTTGGCAACATTTTTTCCAAATTGTTGTGATCCAATGCATCTTATTACCTTTTCGTACATTAGAAAACTGTAGTCAAACTGATTTTTACTTTCTTTATATGATCCGGACAAATATAGCAGTTTCTATAACTGTATCTGTATCTAGCTGGTTTTTGTGGCAAGATAAAGCAGCTCTTCCAAGACCATGTTGTGCAGCTTAATTATGGAGCTCTGTAGCTTTAAAAGAAGCGTAACTGTGAAACGTTTAAAGTTGCAGTCCAGGTCACTTGCATGATTGTGCAGCTTAATGCAGAGAGGGAATATTGCTTCTACTACAATCTTATTTGAAAGCCTGGAATAAAGACTATTGCTCAATATAATAATTGTCAATATTATTATAATAGTTTACATATTATACATTCAACCCAGGTAGTCCGACTTCTGCTGAATATGTTCAACAAATGAAACAATGTAGTAAATCCACATCAAAGGAAATGGAGTCTATAAACAAAGCTGTAGTAGTAATAAATGAATGTGAAACACGAAAATTGTTGTGCTCTGATGTGAAAGAATAAAGTATTCATCTTTGTTGCAGGGATAACAGTGATGTTGAAATACATTGTCGAAATAGTAAATGTCATTAACAAATACAGCAATATTGTTGAAAGCACAGTGAAAATAGAATATGCCTGGATTGCTTTTTTTTTTGCAGTGACACAAACATGAGACTAAAAAAGTTTGAATTGTTTTTGGTGATATTGTAACTGTTTTTATGTTTGTGTAAATGATTTTGTAAATCGTGTGTTTTGTTGTGTTGTTTATATTGATATTGTGCTTTGTTTAACTGTTGATGAACTCCTCTCTAGCTGAATCAAAGCAGAATGAGGAAGAAGAGGATGAGGAAGAAAGAGAAGATGAGAAGGCTGCTGAAGAAAGGTACATGATTTCAATGTAAAATAATTCCCATTAATTTAGCGTGCAAGTTTGATTGCAAAACTTACAAGTATAGATTACTGATAAAATGAAATGGCATGCAATCTTCATCCGCAAATATACTGGTAGCCAGTAGCCACCTGATGAAACTACTGATCTCTTAGTGTTAGATCTTAAACACAAAAACAATTTGACACTAACTAAACTAATATTATTCAGTGACTGCATAAATATAAAATATTTGAAATTCAAGGATCTTACTGGTGCTGAAAATTGGATTAAAAAAGTTTTCAAGTAAAAAAATATCATCAGGTGTAGTAAACCCTGTGATTATTATTGTGAGTGTCGTGTATAAAAATCAACTGCTATTCCTCTTTTGGATCAATCCTGATTTCTGGAAAACTACCCACCCACTCCTCCCTAGGGTTTAGGGTTGGAGTTTATGCTACCCCTATTAGGGGTGGGTAAATAGTTTACCTTAATGCTTGAGGGGTGGGTGTGTAGTTTACCTTAACCCTAGAGGAGTGGGTGAGTTGTTTACCGTAACTCTAAAGGGGTGGGTAGGTAGTTTACCCTAATCCTAGAGGAGTGGGTGAGTGGTTTACCCCAATTCTAAAGGAGTGGAAGAGTTGTTTACCCTAACCCTTGAGGGGTAGGTGAGTAGTTTACCCTAACCCTTGAGGGGTGAGTGAGTAGTTTACCCTAAGGGGTGGGTGAGTAGTTTACCCTAACCCTAGAGCAGTGGGTGAGTGGTTTACCCCATCTCTAAGGGGTGGGTGAGTTGTTTACCCTAACTCTAGAGGGGTAGGTGGGTAGTTTACCCTAACCCTAGAGGAGTGGGTGAGTGGTTTACCCCATCTCTAAAGGGGTGGGTGAGTCATTTACCCTAACCTTAGAGGGGTAGGACGGTAGTTTACCCTAACCCTAGAGGGTTAGGTGAGTAATTTACTACAATCTTACTTGGGTGGGTAAGTAGTTTACCAGAAACTGGGATTGAGCCCCTGTTTTTATCACATTATTGTGTTTATTTATTTTAATTCCTTTTTTTTTAATATTCAAGTTGCTTGTGTTCTCTTAGTGCTTTATATCCTAACAATGACAATGATTTATTTGTGCATATTTATACAATAATATTATGGTATATTTCGATAAGCAATAAATATAATATTTTTTAACTTGATTATGTTTTCAGTGTTGAGCCGGAAGAGGAAGAGGAAGAAGAAGTGGAGCTTGATGAATCACTGGTTGTTATGGACAGATGTGAGTTGCAAAATGTTTCATCAGATCTGTCGTTCATTTTTATAATCTTCATAATGGTTAACTTGGAAAAAAGTTCGTGACAAACTGAATAGTTATGAAATCCTCAATGAGGAAATTATATATTTCTTTTATTCTCCATTAGTCAACTGTGACATCTACCTAAAGGTGACGCCGGACGGTCTCAGCTGTCGTCCCCTACCTGAGGACTGCTTCACATACCTATTTGCGGGCGGTAAAGCTACTTGGGGTGTAACCAGTGGTAAAGTTTGTTTTGAGTGCAAAGTAAGTTGATTTTAGTTTTGTAAGATTAGGTAAACATTTTAAAACTATTGGATAACTTATGCAGGGCTCGAAATTAAGAAAATTTCATGGTCGCATTTTTGACTGGTTATAAAATTTTAGTCGCAAAATTAAAAACAGTTATTCGCAAAATTGAGACCGCTGTTGAAGTTTTAGTCGCAAAAGGAAATATTTAGTCGCAAATGCGACCGTATCGGTCGCAATTTCGAGCCC